>VZTL01069458.1:252-10383 GCA_013400535.1 Scopus umbretta | reverse complement strand
GCTAGATAACTTTCCACACAACCAGAGCAGAAAAGTGATTGTATATTGTAATTTACAATTATTTGCTTATAAATTTCTCCCAGTGGAAAAATGACAGCAAAATCATGTCCAACACAAGTGTTTTAAAGTGGATTTTAACATTTCTTAAATGATCAAATATACATTACAACTGTGATGTTCACACAATTACATAGAGAGAAAGAGGGAGTCAACTGCCCTTATTGAACCAGAGCCAGAATTTTTTTCATTCCTGGGTTTGTCCAAAAATGACTTATTCTAACTGATCTATTCCAATATGCTTTAGTCTGTTTACAGTGGAAGGAATATGCAGTTATATATATTTTTAAAAAGTGTTTTCTTGCACAATAAGACTCTTTAAGAACTACATGTCTAAATATAAATGTATTGCTTTCACATCAGCTTCCAAATAGAGTGTCTTGCTTAACAACTTAGAAGGTAAGAAATCAAACTGATTTATGTAGACCAGAAATTAAAACATACAAGGAGATATTCACTATGACTGTACTACCCATGAAGACGGATAGATTGAGAGAGAGAGAAAAAAAAATGAAGCATGTAGATACACACACATATATGCACCTTGGGCCTTAATTATCTCTATGTATATTTACATAGAGATATACATACAGAGATCAGGATATAAGAGAACTAAAAATTCAATTACCCTCCTCAAACAAAAGGACTACATATTGTTAAAGAAAAACATTTTGTTATATTTTTGTGGAAAAGATTATATTTTCAATATATCCAGGTAAATTACACCGAAAGTTAGATAACTATATATTTGTGTATATAAATACATATTTTGAAACATCAACTAATTTTGAATTTATTTCACTTATTTATATGTCAGAAATCAATGTCTAAAAAACTGAAAGCATTTTTTCTGAAAGAGAAGCAAACACAATATAATGCTGTAATATCACTTGAAATTACAGAAGTAATTGAAAATATTTTATTGCCTGTGGACTTGATCAAGATAAAAGCTATAGTCTAACAATGGCTGATTTGTCTTATTAGTGACTAATAAATTGTTCATATTATTTTTTTATATGCTACAGCACCGTATAATTTGGGACATCCAGATGCAAAAGTTAATCTAACAATAATTCTCCAATCCCAGCTATTCCAGAGTGAAAACTTAGTGGCATACTATTAGGGGTTTCCTTGTATGGAGTATTCAAATATTATGGTTCGCTGTGAACAATCCTGTATGACTTTAGCTGGTAATTCCCCTGAATTCTCTAGATCAAATACTGATCTTAAAATGCAAGTGTCATTTAGAAGAAGTATTGCTGTCTGAAAAGCAGATTCATGGCCCAGTGTGCGATAAGCCAATTTCTACACGCAGGTGAGAATTGCTTTATTTTGGGCCAGGGTGCTTGGTGGACCCTCCACAAATCAAGCACACCGATGTCTATTCTTAATCATATTTATACAATAGATTCCACATGCCTTCCCCTGCTCATCCATATAGATATTCAAATTTACATACATTACATAATCTCATAGTTGTATAACACCTAGTCTAACCGCTCATGTTCCATAGGAGACACTGGTGGTCTTTGGTAATCATTTTGGCCTGTATGCCCCTTAGGCTTGTGGTCAAAGTTCAAGTTGTGGTCATCCAGACCTTTTCTATCTTCTTCATTCATCCGACACCTGTCCAGGTTCTGTCCACAATGTCCCATTACACTACACCTACTTCCTTTGGTTATTACATCTACAATAAATCTTACACTACACATGACACTCAGTTCCTTTGATTATTACATCTACAATGAATCTTCTGTCAGGTTCTGGCACAGTCAGGACTATACAGAGGCCAACAGCAGCTTAATGTTTTACTTAGTGATATTAGTATCTTCATTATGATAATTAGGAGATACAATTTTTATAGGTACTGTATGCAGAACAGAACTGCTAAGTAACCATTTCACCCTGAGTAGCAAGTTCTCCGCTGATTAACAGAATAATATAAACGTAAAAAACTTATAGTATTTGTTCTCAAAAATGTATCAGCAAAGATTAGTAGTGGGGAAAAAAAAGAGTTAAGCTAACAATTTGGGCACAAGAATAATTAGTGTAAAAATTAGTCAATTAAATATAAAGTGTGTAAGCCGTAGGGGTAGTTTCTCTTTGTTGAATGAACGATGTTCTGGAACGTAGTTCCAATAGGAGGAGTAAGAATAGTCATGATTGGTTTAAAGATAGAGTTTGATCAGTTCACATAAAGCACTATATGCTATAACAGTCTGATATTGATCCAGAAAAGAGAAGTGTAAAATAAGCCATAAATAAAACCTTACATAATGACTAGTATTCTTTTTGCAAGGAATTTCAGTGTTAGAGCACCTCAAAGAGTGAGGCAGGTATTGCCATACCAAAATTACTTGAAAACAGAAAATGTTGACAATGTGGTAGAAATGACAAAAGGTATAGAAATTAGATATATTTATTTCTGTATGAAAACATGTGAAACTGAATTTATCTATGTATTTCATTTGTTATTCATGCTTTCTGTTTCCTGTCTCTCTTTCCTCCATCTTCACTGTTCATCTGTTTGTATTAATGTATTCCCCCAATTACAGTTGTTAAAACTGCCATTGCATAGAGTCTGCGTGTTACACAAAGCTTGCAATTTTCAAGCAAAGAACTGATATTAAAAAGATTATAAGTTTGAGGGAAAAATACACACTAAAAATAGTCTTCCTGGTGAAAACATAAGAAGACTAATTTTATACTAAATGATGGTTATTATATGTCTCTGCATTTGATTGATCAACGATTGTTAGGGAACTTCTCTGATTGCAGTCATGCTGCAGAAGCCCCAGAGTGTCCTCAGCACAATCACCAAGAACAAATAAAGCAGTTTTCTTTTTTTCACTTAATAAAAGATCCAACTTTTTAATTCAAATCAAACTCTCCATGCTGATCAAAAGGTCCTTCTCTTGCAGGCTGTAATACATGTAATTAATCCAGTCTGGACATGAATTTCAAAGAAAACTGCACCTACATTTACCATGCAAAAATGTGATAGTCCCACAGGACAGAGGCCTTTACTCACAGGTATTTTAGACACAGAAATAATAACACTTCATTCCTCGAATCACCTATGTTATCCAAAATGTGCAAGGAATATTTGACATAGAAATACTGAAAGCATAAATAATCACAAAAAAAATTAGAAACTTTGTGTTATCTATATTTCTTTTTAAGCCAGATATCAAAGAAATAATTGTATCACAAACACTACTCTAAGAGTTTCAGGCTTTTTCCTTCAATTTACAGAATTTAGAAAAAAACTATTGAGCAGAAATATAAGCAGAAGTTCCTAATTCTTGAATAACTTATATACTCCTGAGACTGCCAAATGGGAAAGAGTGAGATGACTCTGAGACATTTAGAATAAACACTAGTTAATATACTGGAATGGATGTAAAATCATAGAACAACAAAAAAGAGCTGGATGGGAGACTAAGACATTATCTGTTCAAAGCCAGGATTGTCAATACCTAAACCATTTTTGACAGGGGTTTGTCCAACCTGTTCTTAAAACTTCCAAAGATTTAGACTCTAAATTTCCCTAGACAATATATTCTGGGGCTCTTCAATCCTTTCATAACTAACTTGTTTGTAATGCCAACCTAAATATCCCTTAACACACCTTAAACTCATTGCATTTCATTTATAACATTTGAGTTGTCTTACAGTAATTCCAAGGGTCAGCCTCAAGAATATCTGATAACAACTAAATCTTTGTTTATGTTGTACAGTCTAGATATTTTCTGTCATAGACAACACATATGAAACTATTATGATAACAAAGTCCTGGCTTTATTATCCTACTTTTACCTAAACATAATTCTTCTGACTTAAAGGTAGTTACTCCGGTGTTGTTGCATCAGATTTTCTGAGAAGAGAAAAGGAAGGCCTTTATACATTAGAAAAAATCACTTTATCAGTCCCAATAGTCTTGAAGATTGCGGGGAGATATTAATGGGAAAAGTGAAACTGGGTCAAAGGCCAGTTTCCATAGTATGAGGTCAGTGTTAAATCTAGAAAGCATGTTTGGTTTTTATTAATGTATTAGGAGCAGTTTTTGTGTCAATAAGCTCAGAGGATACAGGATAAGATTCTTCTGATCAAACAAAACTCCTTAGAGGCTTTTGAAGGAGACTTTGGCTACAATATACTGCTTTTTGAATCATAGAATCATAGAATCATTAAGGTTGGAAAAGACCTCTCAGATCATCTAGTCCAACTGCCAGACCAACACCACCATGACTATGAAACCATGTTCTGAAGTGCCACATCCACACATTTGTTGAACACCTCCAGGGATGTTGACTCCACCACCTCCCTGGGCAGCCTGTTCTAATGTTTGACCACTCTTTCTCTGGACACGCTCCAGGACCTCAGTGTCTTTCTTGTACTGAGTAGCCCAAAACTGAACACCGTATTTGAGGTGGAGCCTCACCAGTGCTGAGTATAGGGGGCTTACAAATGAGTGTAAGCCTGAACCCAGAATCACCTCTGTGGGCTCAAGGCCCAAGTTTTTTTTTCATTTTTACTGCTTGAAAGACTCAGACAGAAACTTACAGCCTACACTATTCCTTTTGCTTAGCTTCAAGCAGAATCCTTATGTGGGTAGACAGGACTTGCAACACTGTCCCAGACTGCTGACCTGTACCTCAGCTGCACTTCCAGTACTGTTTTGTGGTCAAAATTTCATCAAGTCAGGTGAGAAGTCATTTCTAGAAATGCTCAAACTTTGTACACCCACCATAAGGACAGCTACAATTCATCACTATCTTGAGCTTGCGTTATGCATCCTCTAATTTGTTATTTGTAGAAGATGAAGCCATTCAGTTTCTCAACTGTCCTCCAAAGCTTGTACAGACAAAGTTTGAGAGAATATCACTGTAAAGCTCCTGCAATGTTTTGAAATGGTGGATGATGGGGAGACACCTATTGGCCCATATAAATTGTGAGGGATTGAGTTCTCCTAAAAACTTTCTCTCAAATCATTAACAACAACCACAGAGTCTTGTTATTCCCCTCGGGGTGTGATTCATGTTTCTGTCAGGCATCAGGAAGAGGCAAATTTACTGTTATAATTAAAGTGCTTGCTAATACTATTTATAGAGGGGATTGAGAATTTCTCTACAAAGCATTTTTACACTAGACAACTAATTTGTTCAAAATAATAATAAGAAAAAAATCAGAAATGTTTACATTTTAATGAAATTTTTGTTGGCTAAATATCCTAATAGCCGGGGATTTAGGAGACGGGTTTAAGACGATTCTCCTGACTCAGGATTCTTCCTGATACAGGACACAGTACGAGTTTACTACTTCACAATGGAAAATGTTACCTGCAGTATGGGGTGGTCAAGGTTCAAGTTCTAGGTTCAAATCAAGCAATTTAAGGTAGGGCCTGTTCTCTATTGCACAAGATCTCTTTCATTTTATTAGGTTGCTTTCTGAAAAAAACTGTCTTCTTTCCACATTGGAATTAAACTGCATGATTAAAACATAGATCTTCCATGTGTTCCTTTGTAAGACTAATTATGACTTTTCAACCAGTCCTTTTCATTTAAGTGGTGCATTAATACTATGTTGTAACTCGAAATGCTCCCTAACTGTAAGTTGAAATTCTCTATCTGAACGAAAGAAAGTACCAAAGATGGAATAGTTCATTCCTCCTTTGGTTCATTCTGTCTTCCATGTAGGACCAAACAGGTAAGACTGTCTAAATGGTCCAGTGTTTTATACCTACATGTTCTTTAGCATACCTCATTTTCTGCAGACAATTTCTCCACCGTGATACAGAATCTTCAAAATTTTTTGTATGTCAGCTTTTCATTAAAAAAATAGAAGACAGTGTTTCGCACATCTTCACAAATCAAACAAAACCTCTCCTGTCTCATGAAAGTAGAAGCAAGAAGACAACTAAAATAAGAGAAGCAAAAATCTGATTGTGGTTGAATACTTCAGAAATCTGTAAAGAGATTTTTCTCAGAAGTCTGAGATTTTCTCCTTTTTTTTCTCCTCTTTGCCTCTGACAAACATGGTGAATGTTTAATGAAATGTACTGCACATGAATTGCTAAATAAAATTTAATTTGCGTCTTCCTTTGAGATAACTTGGAGGTTCTTCGATTCTATCAACACAGTTGCCTGCTGATTGCGACAACTCTGAATAATGTATTACAGGTCTATCAAATGAAACAGGATGAAGGTTCACATCAGAGATGAAAAGATTTGTACTTAAAATGTGTACATTAAAAGATGGTTTTTTTCAGTCAACTTCATAGGCTGAGAAATAAGAAGGAAAAAAAGTATTAATAGAGCTTCAGATTTTCAGAGCTTTCACTGAAGAAATCTCCAGCTAAAATAAAAGCTACTCTCAGTGAGTACTTGCTGTGCAAATAATGTTTAATGGGATTAAGGAATTGAAGTTGAAAAGTATGTAGAAAGTGCCTAATCACAGAAATCTATGTGTGCCCAGATTGTTCTTTCCCATATTTTCAGAACCTTTCAGAACAGAAATGAGAATAAAACCATGAAATTGTCAGAACTTTTCCTCTTAGATTCCTTACCTGAATGGGTCTTTATACGCTGTGTATAAAGAAATATTTCCTAGGAGGTGTCCAGGATCATTTGTACAAAACAGAACTGTTTTACAATATTGACACATTTTTGATGATTATGAAAATGAAATGAGTTCAGGAGAACACACATCCTGCACAAAAGTCCTTCAGGCCCACAGAAACATTATTATTCAATTTTGCTGAAGATGTTCTGCACAAAGACACTCTTACAGCAGGCAGTCCCTTCTAGCAATTTGAAATCACTCTGTGAATAAGAGATCAATCTTGCCTTCACACATTGTGCTATTGTGCTATTACTGCCTTATCCCTTATCACAGAAAGCTGTTTTTCATCACCTATGAGAATTTTGATATGATGGATACAGCAGTACTGACAAAAATCTCCTTTTTTTTGTGGAAATACAAGTAGCTAGATTTAATAGTGACACAAGCTTAACTTCTGAGTTCTGTCTTGGTATATCTACAAATATTACGAAACCCACATTTAGTTGTCTGTATTCTTTTGTAAGATCCTCTACCTTAGTGCTATAACTGCATTGCAAATTAACTCCAAGTTATATTCCTTGAAAACAAGTATGTTTTTTTCAAATATAGCTCAGAGGTGGGTTTTTTTTTTTCCATATGAACCATAAGTACACTCAGTAATTGATTCCTGAATCTACCTAAGGTTAACCTAAACACTAAAAGCTTAATTTAAAACCATTGTTCTTAGCAATAAGTCAACTCTAATTAAATAAAAGTGGCTTTGCTTCAGGCCTGATGTAAATAAAACATAACTAATTGGAGATCTGAGCAGAAACTAAAGTTATATAAAAGGCAATTTTACAGTTCTTTTAATCTGATGTGACATAAGTCCATGTACAGCATAACAGCAGGGAATCACAAACAAAATCATAACAGAACTCAGAAATTATAGAAATTTGAACTTTTTATATGAGAGAATTAGTTACAGATAATTTGGGATAAAAAAGCCAATGTAAATAAATTTGTCATTTTTTATTATTATTTTTTTGTTGTAGTGTATTTGCACAGTGAGACAATATATCATTAAATGCTATTCACAGTCTTGGTCAGGTTTGTTGAAGATTTTTTAATAATATATCTGGGATTTTATTTTCTTATAGCACATATATAGCTTTAAACTTGCAACAGATTCCTTCTATGCATCCATACACTCTGAGAATTCTGACTTTTTACAATTATATGTTCTATCTTCAGTAAATTAATAAAGAACAGACAAAACTTCATATCATAATATGTAATTGCTAATGAAATCACTTCAGGGAGGTAAAGAGTTGTAAAAAGAGATTGGAAACATATGAATGAAATGTAAGTGGAATTGCCTGAGGAATGCACCTAAGAAAGAGAGTTTCACTGGGCATCTTTTTCTTGATAGTGTGAAATGGCTTTGCAAGAACTTTTGCCATTTCAGCCTGAGAGGAGAAGTACTCTTGAAAAGATTATTCCTGAACAAAATCTGAAGCTTTCAGAGCAGTAGGCATTTAGAATTACAGTTTGAGTCACAAATCATATTGTTTAAACAAAAAACTAGTTAGCTTTGTAATCTGTTCATTGTCAGTTTCTGCCCATACAGGTAAAATACAGCCATGCAAACATGATGTAACTCAGGAGTTGAAATCTTCAACACAGAAAATAAAGACCTAAACAACTACAGGCACTAAAGGTGTAAGAATAACTCAAAACAGGAACTGAAAATGAGGTGATGTTGTCTGTGAAAATGATAACTGATGAACTTTTTGCTACATAACATTTTCTTTATTTTTGTTGATCCACTGGCTTTTTATAATACATTGGCATAAAAAAACTGTAGAATTTTCTGGGTGAAGTTCCTGAGCACTCTTATTTTCTGTCTACAAGTACCAATTTCAGGATATGCTCTGTTCCTGACATAATCAATCAAAAACACTAGGTTATGGCATGCAGTAGAAAACAGCCAATTTTGAACTCTAATATCTTCAGAGTTATAAATAGGTTTACTACATCATTTACAGTACCTGAAACTGATAATATGTCTCCACTGTAGTCACTATGTCTTAAAATTTCCACTTGTTGGACACAATACTGTTTTAGGCATGATGCTATTATAATTAAAATACCTCAGCTTTCATCAAAGCTTTTGTGAAATATATAGACCTCTCCTTTCAGCAGTTATAGGTGGTAGTAATGGGGAAATTATATTGGATATTGTTTAATATGGATTCTTAAATTAGTTTAAAACATGTTGCAAATCAGAAAGTGCTTTACCTTCCTCTGTGAGAAGTGAATGGAAAGACGTCTCCTCAGTCAGTTTCAAATAAAATTTTCACACAATTATTAAGACATCATCACAAGTAGCTGAATGTTTTGCCAAAGCAGTCATGACATGTAAGGGTATTGTGTGTATGTGTTAAGGTGCTGGCAGCTGGAGGGGTGTGAGGGTGGTCTGTGTGGAAAAAGACCAGGGGCTGACTCATGCTGGACACAGCTGGTTCTAGCCAGCTCCAAGGACACAGGACACAGCTGAGCCCATCAGCCAGATGGTGGCACCTCTGGGAAAGTGTATCAAGAAACATTAACAATATAAGAATAACAATAACAGTTATAAGAAATATAAGAATTGTTAGAATAAGAATAACAATAACAATTTAAGGAGCAATAACAATAGAAAGCAGAGAGAAGGAAGGAACACAAAGAGTGAGAAACAGAAGAGGAAACACTGGGTTTGGAGGAGAAGAAGGAGAAGGAGAACAGCAATTACAAAGATGACTGTGGTGAGTTGACCTTGGCTGGATGCCAAGTGCCCACCAAACCCACTCTATCACTCCCCTTCTCAACTGGACAATGGAGAGAAAATATAACAAAAAGCTCATGGGTTGAGATAAGGACAGGGAGAGATCACTCAGCAATTACTGTCATCAGCAAAACAGACTCAACTTGGGGAAAATCAGTTTAATTTACTACCAATCAAAACTGAGTAGGGTAATGAAATTTTAAAATAACTTCCCTCCACCCCTCCCTTCTTCCCAGGCTCAGCTTCACTCCCAATTTTGTCCACCTTCTCCCTCCAAGTGGCACAGGGGGATGGGGAATGGGGATTGAGGTCAGTTTATCACACATCATCTCTGCTGCTCGTTCCTACTCAGGGGAGGACTCCTCACACTCGTCCCCTGCTCCAGCATAGGGTCCCACCCACAGGAGAGTCCTCCACGAAGTGCTCCAGCATAGGTCCCCCATGGGTTCACAAGTCCTGCCAGCAAACCTGCTCCAGTGTGGACTTCTCTCTCTTCATGTGTCCACAGGTCCTGCCAGGAGCCTACTCCAGCATGGGCTTCTCACAGGGTCACAACCTTCTTTGAGCACATCCACCTGCTCTGGCATGGGGTCCTCCGTGGGCTGCAGGTGGATATCTGATCTACCATTAACCTCTATGGGAGGCAGGGACACAGCCTGCCTCACCATAGTCTTCACCACGGGCTGCAGAGGAATCTCTGCTCC
>VZTL01069457.1:0-11567 GCA_013400535.1 Scopus umbretta | reverse complement strand
GGCCGTGCGGGGGGGAAGGCGGTGCGGGGCGGTGCGGTGCGCTCGGCCGGCCCGGCCCACGGGGGGAACCGCCCCTGGGGGTTCTGCGTCCTGGGCTCCCCCACAACTAACGAGCCGATGGGCGCTACGACCCGGGCTTCTGCTCTCCTGCCAGGCAAGTACGGGCACCCCTAACTTCTCAAGAAGCTGAGAGAAGGAGCTGCATTTTACCGGTTTTGCTGTTGCCGGGTACTTTAAGACCGCAGAGGAAGGGCCCGCCAGTGACTCGTGCGGGGTGGCGCGACGTGCCCAGCGCCCTGCACCAGCCTGGCTTGCGAAGGAGGCCTTACGGGCCCGCAGCTGCAAAAAGCTGCGCTCGGTCGGCTGCTTAGACAAACAGGAGGGTAACCCGTGCTTCAGGAAACGCGTTGTTGCAGGGAGGTTGAAATGAACGATTTAAATATGTGTGGTTGGAAGTAATGGAAAAGTAGGAACAGAAGTTCCAGAACCTTAGAAAGTTTTGTTACTGCTGAGCGACGCTTGCAGCTTATTTGGATGCCGTCTAAATGACGACTGAGCGAGCCGAACGGTTGCACTTGCGCAGATAACTCCATCGTGAATGTTTTGACGTTTACTGGAAGATTCAGGGAGCACTGGTATTTTGCCACATGGCATTTTACTTCTGTATCTATTGAGGGGCCGGAAAAAGTACGAATGACACAAATACTGAATGATGGAAAAGCACGAGAATAGCCTAGGAAGCTGAGGGGTCTCTGTTGCTGTGCAGTGACTGCTGGTTTATATCATCCTCTCCTGAGGCAGTTTCATCAGGCGTGCGAGGAGATATCATAACACACTAAAACTGCTTTTTCTTATTAAGGAGCAGCTAAGACACTTGTTCTGAATAGAGACAAAGCAGCTTGATCTCTGAAGGAGGCAATGTTGATCTAATGAACGTTTTTGTTATTTGATGTGAGTAGTTTGAGTTGTGCTGTTGGAACGAGGGTAGTATTCCTGACGCTTGCTGCTTTACTCCGTACCAAGTACTTACTCTGCTCCTTAGGTTATCTGTGTTTTAAAGTACCTTTAATTACTTCACTGAAGTGGTGCTGCAGCCTAATTACGTGTTTTGCACAGCAGCCTGTGATCCTCTGGTGAACGGGTGGGTGCCTTTTTCCCTCCCTGCAGTGCCAGGAGATCATGTTCTATGTAATTATTTTTCCTGACTTTTGGTGGTACAAGCAGTTGCTGTGCCACTGCTCTCAGGTATTCCCGATGCATTTATTCGTTCTTAGGTTGAACTAGTTTATAAAATACATGAACATAACTTTTAAACTTGTAAGCACCATCCTCAGTACTTCAGTTAGAAACTTCACTCTATAGTAACTCTGTTAAAAGTTTAATCTATGGAGTTTTTTTTCTATCATGTTGCTTTTTTAAACTGAATGTAAAAATAAAAAAAAATCTGTGGAGTCTGCCTTATTACAATATGTAGTCGGTTTTAATCTTTAATTAAAAATAGTTTGGATAAAATTATATAAATTATGTAATTTGATTTTGAACGTCAAAAGCTCTCTCGCTTGATTTGTATGAAAGAACACATTTTCTAAAATCATGTACAACTGGTATATATCTGAGCCTCTAATAATACAGCTCCTGACTGGATCCTTGTGGGAGGGAACTATTTATAGATGTCGATTCATTAAGTTTGTCATGCAAGAATGCTTTTGATGTGTTCCCTTGAAGCAATGGTTTTATAAGTGAAAGAGATGACATATGCTAGGTTTATGGTGAAATATTTGACTCTCCAGAACTGATTTGATTCCTTGCAAAGAAGTTTGACACACGTTTTCTGTTAGGAGGTATCCTGATTAAATTTCAGCTATGACTGATTTTCTTGTTCTCTACAAAGTTCATGTTAAGTTTCCTGCCTTAATTCCTGATTCTGGTGTGTGTTTGTTTTTTTTATTTAATAGCAAATTTCTTATTTATGCCTGCCTGCTGCTTTTTTCCGTGTTGCTCTCTCTACGTCTGGATGACAAAATTCAGTGGAGCTACTGGGCTGTATTTGCTCCAATATGGCTCTGGAAGTTAATGGTGATTGTTGGTGCCTCAGTGGGAACAGGAGTATGGGCCCGAAACCCACAGTATCGGTGAGTCGAGGATATTTATTTTGCAAAAGAGAGGGAACATAATGTGTTTTCCATACTGAATCAAATTCATAAATATGTATCTTCATATGCACTAGGAATATACTCTATTTAATTGGATTATTTTCTAAATCAGTTTTCTGAAATGTACAGAAGAATGTTGGGTGGGGTTTTTTCCTCCTTCCTTGGTGTGCACATAACCTCAGTGAACATACAGATGAATATTCAGTGATTCTTGAACACGCAGTGAACACAGAGAATTTTTTCAGACTTCAGTTGCAGTTTTATAAGAAATATTCAAGGCGTTTAATACACAAATATAGGCAAACGTGTAACATTTGCGAAGTAGGATGTTTGTGGGAGCAAATTCTGTAAATTCATTTTCATTTTTGTCAAAGTTGTTTAACATTGATATTTTAATTGTCAGTCCAGGGTAAAATAACTTTCAGACCTTTAAATACATCAGTGTTTGCTTTTTTGGTCATCTGAGTAGGATGTGAATTTGAACATGCTAGGAGAAAAGACAAACTACCTTAAAAGAAGTGCAATAAAGTCAATCCTCTCTTCTATCTATGGTGAATATTAAATGAAAAGTGTTGTGTGCGGGTCACGTTCTGATACGCTGTATTGTGTATTGCCCCTTCTAGTAGTGGTTCTACTTGTGCAGGGAAAAAGTGTGGTTTCTCTGTGGTTGCTGTTATTTTACAGGCATTTCACTTTTTAGTAATAGGTAATATTTTGTTGCAACATGCTGATTTTGGTGAACAGAGAAATTCTGGGGAAAGATGATGATGATGATTCAGTGAAAGCTGGTGCAGGAACCAAACAGATGATTTTAGACTTAGCTTATTTCCTAACAGTCTGCATGATATCTGAGTGTTTACGTAATAGCAAAGAAATCCTGTTCTAGCTGCACAGCTATGGAATCCTTAGAAAATTTGCAAGTTATAAAAATCTCAGCACCCCCCTTTGAGTAAAATACTTCAAATGTGCAGCTTTGTGGGCAAGAAATCCCGTTACATCATCAGGTGTGTAGTTTAATAGTGGCTATTTGGGCATCATGTGTACATTTGTTAAAAACACATGTCAAAAGCTGAAACTTAACAGTTGTAAACAAAATATCTTGGGATGTTTGCAGGGTAGTGTGCTTTCTTAGTGACCAGGGAACTGAATGCTTCCTTATCCTCTCTTTAGAGCAGAAGGAGAAACCTGTGTGGAGTTCAAAGCGATGTTAATTGCAGTAGGCATCCACCTGCTGCTGCTGATGTTTGAAGTTCTGGTGTGTGACAGGATCGAAAGAGGAACCCATTTCTGGCTTCTGGTCTTCATGCCACTGTTCTTTGTATCTCCAGTGTCAGTTGCAGCTTGTGTGTGGGGATTCCGACACGACAGGTCTCTGGAGGTAATGCCTCGTTTGTTACCTGGGTGAAACTTGTGGCAACGCGAGACTCCGTATCAGTTCGGTTACGGTTCATCTCTTGGTGAAGCACGATGGGGATGGCCGCATTCGTCGAGTTAATTGTTTGCGCTGACCCGCTGGAGTGAAAAATCAGGATTGGGAATAATTTTTTCTAATATCTTCTAGTTTTTTCAACTGCCAAATTTCAGCATGGTTTAAACCTGCCTTTTTATTATTATGTGTTAAAAGAAATCACCACAAACTCTGCAATATGGACTAATACTAGACACTAAAATGGAAAATACTGAAGAAAATTCTACTGATAGTAAGCACTGTCCCGTGGCAGAATGGAATTTCCAGAGCCCTCAATAATCAGAGTTGAAAATTTCTTACTATCCCAATCTGTGTGCCTAATCTTTAATTTGGGAATGTGGTTTGTAGGCATAATCCTCTATCTTCTTTCATTCCTTTTGGTTTTGGAAGAACTTTGCAAGGGTTCTAAAGATCTTCCCACAGTTCTGGCATTTTGCAATAAATTTAGAATTCTATTGAATTGATGTTTTTTTTAAGGTTTGTTTTTTTTTTTTTTGCTATATCCTCAAAGTACTCCAATGACAATTAAAACTCTGATTTTTAGATGAGGTTCAGCTTTTAATTTCAAGGGAATATTTCTCTAACATCAGCATAAGCAGAGTTTGTAACTAGAGAGAGAAACATTTTTGGTAAGTGATTGTTATGATGGCTGGTAAACTGACACCTTAAATTATTGATTTAAAAATATTGCAAGTAGAACTTCATTTTGCAGAGTTCTATTCACAGTTAACCATTCCTAAAAGTAAAATTTGTGTAGAAGTACTTGCCTTCTGCTGGACAATGCTAGATTACCTGTAGATTTACAGATGACTGCACAGCTGCTAAGTACTAGCAGAAAAAAAATTGAATCCGCTCACCCCTAAAAGGCAACAGCTGTCTCACAGAAAATAAGTTATGCAGTTGAACTGTCAACTCATTTTTTTCTTCTTTTGTCATCTTCACTTAGTGCTGTTCTACTTTCTTTTCTTTTTTGCTCTGGGAAGATTTCATTATTTCCCTTTATTTGCTAGAAACATGAGAGGGGCCTGTCTTTAATCCAGGATATTAATTTTTAGCATAAGTAATCAAAGTAGTTGTTAATCTATTATTATTTTCATAACGATTTAATCTGAAAATACATTGTCTGCTTGTTCCTATTCTGAAACTGAGGAAGTGATCAGTAAGTACCTGGTGGGGCTTTGTCTGTATGTCATGGTGGGCTCAGAAAAAGCTTTCTTGTATGTGTTACACTTGCTACAGTAAATAAAGCACTGTTTATTTAAGGCATATTGCATTCATTAAATTGTGAACCTAGCCACTCTAAATATACATGCATTTGCCATACGTAGCTCAAATGCAGCTTGATTCTCAAAATTATTTACAGCAATTGATTATTTGAATTTTTTTTTTTTATTTTAGTTCTCTCCATTAGCTCTTGCAGTTTTCAAGTTGCTTGGTCTTATGCTTGAGCATGGGGGTTTTTGGTGGTTTATTCTTTTGAGAAAGGCAGCAGTACAAAATTATTTTAAATCTAGTTTTCCAGTCTGTTTAAAGTAACCTGTACTTCAGCAGTGAAGACTTAAGTGCAGTCCGTGAAGTAGGCAAGTGCCTGCTGCTTGTTGGATTTTTGACTCCCCGTACTGTGGATTTCAAAGGCACTTATCCAAGAGATCATGATACACAACTATGTATGTTAGTGAAAAGCAGCATGTAGCATCTGCCTTCTGACAAACAGTACATTTCAAAGGTCCCTTACATTCCTACGTTTTTTTTTTAAATGGAAAATGTTTCTAACTTACACTCAAGAGCTTCAGTTAGTCTTTTCAGATAGTAATTCTCTGTTTGATCTCTGAAATTCCTACCCGCATAGGGCTGCCCATAAACTTCAGAAAAAGAATCTTGCCAAGTCTGATGGTGTTTCATTGTTTCACTTTGTTCAAGCTAGACACAAACTTGAAATTTTTTTTTTCAAAGTATGATTTAGGGTTAGTTTTCGTAATGGCAAGCAGGATATGTGAAAAGCTTTCATTAACATATTTAATGAGGAGTATTGCTTTTCTGTATTGCCTCAAAACCCAAGTGTCTTCAGTGTCATTTAAAATATCTCTCAATTGCACAGTAAATGATTGAATTTGGACGTCATCTTCCACTATTGTATGTATGTCTTCCCTCCCCTGCCCCCTGACAGAGCTGGGACTTTTAAGCTGGACTGTTGCTAGTTAAACCCATGTAACTTTCATCTTTACATTACTGCAACTACTAAACAATACCTTTAAAGATAAACTTTGTCACTTTAAATTGAAGGACTTTTTACTGCTTGTTAATTTAATTCCAGCAGTATTTCTTATCTTACGAAAACAGTTGAAGTGGTCTTCTGATGCTTTGCTTTTTTCAGCCTGGTTAGTTGGGCTTTTCTTATTTCTCTAATCACTCTGTGTTGCAGGTAGTGCTTTTATTTTATATTTTTAAATACCAGGAAGGCCTTTCTTCAGGAGACAGCCGCCTCTACACCTGCTTTATTGGGATCACAGCCTCCCAAATTTAGGGATGCTTAGTAATGTCTAATGTAAATGATGTTCCATATCGCAGTGATAAGCATGGAGTCAGAAAAGTCCTTTGACAGATTATTTGGCTATCTTGGAAGTAGCTTTATCATGCTAAGAGTTAACTAATATATTTTCTTTTTCTAGCTGGAAATCTTGTGTTCAGTCAATATTCTACAGTTCATATTTATTGCACTCAGACTAGACGAGATCATCAGATGGCCGTGGCTTGTACGTAACGAGCGTTTTCTTCTTATCCTTGTTTAAATGCTGTATTTCATGAAGATATTTACTATAGGAAACAGTTAATCTATGATCAGAGTCCATGATCACATTTTTGCATGCTTACCAATCCTTCACTGAAGGTCTGGCTTTTCATTTGGTGGTCATGGGAAACAGAGGCTGTTCTTTGGGCATTTGTCCTTTGGGGGAGAGGGATGTGCCATCAACTGCAATTAATCTCTGATCGATTATTGAAAGAGAATTCCTAACCAAAAGTTTCCAGTGGGAATACTAAACTAGCCATGAAAATGATTGGTGAGTTAGGGAATGTGTTGGTGAATATGGTGTGGTAAATAACTAGTTTTATTTGTTGTGTTACCGTGCATGTAAAATCCATTTATTGTGCAAGTTGTCATTGTCAAAACTGCTGAGATCTCCTATCTCAAGTGCCTTTAGAATACAAAAGCCCTCTTTCTGTGTCAGGTTTTTGTAAACTACTGTGAAACTGATAATCTGGCAGGATTATGACTGTCCTTTGTATTTTCAAAAAAACTAGGAAAGGGAACTAATTTGAAACTGTTTCAAGTAAGGTGTCCAGTGTAGAAAGTAGTTTCTAAAATCAATTTAAAGTACTAAATTCACAGAAGTCTTATTAAAGTTGAACTGCATTGACTTTTTAAATTGCTTCAGCTTGATGGGGTTTACAAAGCTAACTGAAGAACCCCAAAGAGCTGATATGGCTCATAACAGTGCCTGTGATTTGTGAAGCATTTCTGTTAGAGATTGTATTAGTTAAAGAGCATTGGACTTTTTCTTGTTTAGACTTAATATGTAGACTTGCTTTATTTAAAAAATCCACACCTGAAGCAAATCAAACCGATAAACATGTATCACTGTCTGGATGGGGGGGAAAAAACCAGTTAATTTCTTTCTCTTTCAGGTTGTTTGTGTTCCACTGTGGATCTTGATGTCCTTTCTGTGTCTAGTAGTGCTCTATTACATTGTATGGTCTGTTCTATTCTTGCGCTCTATGGATGTGATCGCTGAGCAGAGGAGGACACACATAACAATGGCTGTCAGCTGGATGACCATTGTAGTTCCCCTGCTCACATTTGAGGTAGGACAAAGCATAACGGGTTTTATGTATCTTGTTCGTTTTTGCAGTGCGTGATGAATGTTGCAGTGTCCCTTTTGAACTTACTAAAAGGAGAATACTGCTTTTTGTTTTGGAAAAAATATGAACAGCAAATATGAAAGAAAACAAAGAATTCTGTGTTTCTTTAAAGTTTTTTTGAGTAAAATGTGCATCACATTGGAACTGTAACTGCATGTTTCTGTGGAGGCCGGTTTTCCTCACAGATGTGTGAAGTTTAAGATCTGAGATCAGCATATGTTTTAAGAAGCTTGGAAGTGGGTGTTGCAATTAAACTGACATTGTGTAATTTTTTTGCCATTTAGATCTTACTAGTACACAGACTGGATGGGCATAATTCTTTTTCTTTTATACCCATCTTTGTTCCTCTCTGGCTTTCGCTGATAACTTTAATGGCAACAACATTTGGACAAAAAGGAGGAAATCACTGTAAGTATTTAAAAAATCACGGAAACGGCTTGAAACTCAAGGCTTAAATGTATTTCATTAAGATTTGTATTTTCAAAAAGGGCTTTTTTTGTGTATATTCTCTCATGAAAGAATTCAGATGTGTCTTACTATTGTTTTCAGGTGATTTTAGTAAGCTTTCAGTGTTTATAGTGTCTCTTGCTTTTTTTTTATTCCTGTAAGAGCATGACTTCTGCTTGGGCTGAACTTGATGTCCCAATGGGATTTTAATTGTAACTTAGCCTTTTTTCCTTCCTTAATTCCATGGGCTTCTTTCTCACGGGACATGTGCCGGGTCTGAAAACAGTGTAGCACCTACCATTTTTAACTAGTGTTTGTCCTAGTAGCCTGAACTAGTATTCTCTTTCCTCTTTGGTCAAATAGTGCTCTGTGCTGCTTAGTTGTAACCTCAGTTGCCCGAGTGGCCAGTGTAGATTTACTAGGCTTCTATGCCCCCCTCAGCACGCGCTGCCAAAAGGAGCATTTGCACTTTCAGCCATCTAATGTTGCTGAACCGCTGCAGATGAGTAGCTCTTCCCATCCACGTTGCAGTTCATGTTCCTTATTGACAAGACAATAAAACTTGTTAGGATTTTTCAGGGTTGAAAGGAACCAGCTGTGATGTTTGTTACATAAACTCACTTCAGGTTTGGTCTGATTGTGGAGTATATTTGAGAATTTCTTTCTTCGGTCATGACTAAGCTTATCTCCATGCATTTAGTTTACTTTTGTTATTGCATGGAAAATTGTTACTGGTGTGGGGTTTTTTTTTTTTAATGCATGTCCTTGATAATTGATGTCCAAATTAGCCTTTTGGAAAGCCACGTGTCCGTCTTGTCTTCTGTAGGGTTAGTAAATATTTATGTAAACTTAAAAAAGGCTATTCATCCTATTCATCTGAATAGGAGCCTCAGAAGAGCCTCAGAAGACTTGCATGAGATCTACCTTTAAAGTGCTAAGCAAAATACACCAGTTGGCTAGGAAGCATAATCTCTGCAAAAAGATGGGTTGTATGGGATCTTCCCTGGGAAATGCTTAATACCTTGCTTTCATTCGGTGTGAAAGATGTGATGTGGGCAGGCTGTTTCTTTTAACACTGAGCTTTGGTATTGGTTAATAGAGGAGTGCCATCTGGTGAATTGCAAGTGCTGCTTACTTAAATGTTCTCTTTCCAAGTCTTTGCATATAGCAAAATACATGACAAACACAGAATGTGTACTGTTTAGTTCTAACCTAGCGCAGGTAATCCCAAGGGTGAGATAGTCCTGGCATCACATCATATTGAGCTAACAACAAAAGTATTTGGGGAGCACTGAATACATACGTTTACTGCTTTGTGTCTGCCTGTGCCATCACATTCCCTCTGGTATTGTAACCTATATGTATCAAACAAAAGTTGGCATGAATGTCTTCCTATGTGGCACTGATTGCTTGGAGATGCAAAGTCTTTTGTGTTCTTTCTCTGTGTCCTCATGTGACCTGACACTGCTTAACATGTGAAATGAAACGGGTTCTTGCTGTAGTAGTATAGCTGTAATTTATACACATATAGACACACACAGACATGCATGTACAGACATGCAGAGGCATGCCAATGCATGTATCTATTCTGTGTGTATGTCTGTGTGTATATAATCTGAACTATGTTATTATATGATAGGTGTAAGTAACACACTGAGAAACAGCACTAACAAATTTTATAGTTTTCATATGCAAACAATCAAGAGAACACAATTGCATAGTCTGCTTAATTAAATTTTCATACCGTTCTGCAATAATGTGAAGTGACTTTTTTTCTTTTAGGGTGGTTTGGAATTCGCAAAGACTTTTGCCAGTTCCTGCTTGAAATTTTCCCATTCTTACGCGAATACGGAAATATTTCTTACGATCTTCATCATGAAGATAATGAGGAAACAGAAGAAACACCACTGCCCGAACCACCAAAAATCGCACCAATGTTTCGAAAAAAGACTGGAGTAGTCATTACACAGAGTCCCGGCAAATACGTGATTCCACCTCCCAAGTTAAACATTGATATGCCAGATTAAGATGACAGTAGCATACTAAACTGGAACTGGGAATCAGCAGACAAATATATTTCATCTCATGCCTTGTCCCAATTACTTTAAAATAGGTATTGCTGAATCAGTGGCTTCGATTACACAAATCGGAGATCTTGAAGATAATCTGAGAGCTTTTCCAGAGATACGTGGTGGTCTAATTTGTGAACCTTCCTAATGGGTTGGTTGCACGCTTGCCTGTATAGTATTTATATGAACATTTTAGCAGTGTAATATATTGTTAAAAGTCTTGTTGTGTACAGCATAAGTATTATCTAAAAGTATTTTTTTAAAAACCCTGTATGAAATGCCTATGCTATTCCAGGTGTCTCTTAGCTCCTAAATATACACTTGATTTCAATGTCTGTTCTAAATGCTTTGGGAATGTCTTGATATAGTACCTCTTGACTTGTTTCTGTTCAGCCACAATCATCGTCGTAACCACAGAGGCACAGGAGTGCTGCACTTCTGGGGCAAGACTGGAAAGCTTTTCTTGGGGGAAATAGAATGTATAGCAACTTACATGATGTTTTTGAGTTAGCTATGTAAATTTTTGTGGAAGTTCAACTCTTGCACTGGCTTGGGAGTTAAGTGTTGCTTTTGTTGCTTTTCCTGTTTCATGTTTTAATTCTTGAGCAGCATGTACACCATTCTCCCATTAGACTGGCTGTTTAATAAGCTGTTCCCTCTTGCATTGTGCCTGCAGTCTATGCCAGAAACATTGGTTGTAGGTTTTACAGCTGTCAGTTAGCTGCTAGAAATATCATAGCTTGGTCTTCATTACCAACTTTGTGTTGGTGCAAATGATTAAACTTTTCAAGACAGGAACTCATTGGTGTTGGTATAGCATGTTCTGCTTTGAAGAAAGACCTCCTTTGACAGACTGTCTTGGACTTCCAGGTGCTTTAGAGAAATTTAGTCTTTGAAACCTGTACTCCAATAGCTTATAATAACAGATATCAGATACTCCCACATCCTTGCAGCTGCTCTGTGTGTTTAGGTAAACCTACAGTTTAAGTAGCTTAAATGATCCATGGATCATGTTTCCTTAGCATTAGCATGGCAGTGAGAGAAGAGCAAAGAGTGTATGGACATTTCTGCACGTGTGAAAGGTGCACACCTGAAAAAAACTTCAGAGATGTGGCACTTTCACTCCTAACGCTGCAGGCTGCCTTCTTCCTCCCTGTGGACCAGCTACTGGCTGCAACCCAACACAGCACTGTCCTATCACTACACTTAAAATTTCATGAGAGTTGTATTTACTTTTTGGCTCTTGAGTCAAAAAAAAAAAATAAATCTGTAAATGAAAAGCAATGAGTGCTATATAGCACTTGCTGCTGCTGTTTCACCTCGCTAGGAAACAGATGCTGCTCTATGATACCATGGCAGAGCAGCACGGGTGTCGTAGTGATGTTTGAGAATTTTCCCTTGGGATTCTCAGTTGGCCACTGCCTTTCAGCTGCCTGTCTGGCAGGACAGTCTAGCTGCTAAGGTAGATGGCTTCAACTGAAAAATTTACTCAAACTGAGAAAAAAGAATTTA
>VZTL01069456.1:0-18263 GCA_013400535.1 Scopus umbretta | reverse complement strand
CATTTTAACTAGTGGGTCAAAGCAAGTGATGCAGTTACTTAGATCATACAATCTCTCATATCACTGAATCTGTAATAAATATTGTGTTAACTGGTTTCTTTAACATGACAAGAACGCAACTCTCAGCTGAAGCTGCAAAGGAAACAGAAAAGCTAATTGTAATTCTTCTAATCAAATAGTTGGCAGAATGCAATGCTTTTGTTCTGTCTAGATGAGTGAGATCAATAGATTGCTATTCTTCTGGCAAAATACTCTGTATTGTCAAAAGCAATATAAAAATGAGAAATAAGTGCAAAACATAATCACACTACTTGAACAGAGAATTCAGTTCCTGTATGTTGGATTTGGTTCTTTTCCTTGTAAGGTTGCTAGAAGTATTTCCATTGCTTTTGGTAAAACCACAAATGGGTCTACTGTGACAGGGAATGACAACATGTCAAGAGAGGAGCAGATAGCAGTTTTGACATGCAGAGGCTGCGTCTCTGAAATACAGGGTCATTTATGCAGTTCAGCTTGAAAACAGGACAGACACAACATTTACCTTTAAAGTCCATGCAATATTTTAATTAAGGGATAATGTAATTGGCATACAATTCTGTCCCAGGATGACAGTCTCCTGTTGCTGGATGGAAGCCAAGAAACGAAAACAGTTACTGAACATAAACATTGAGATGCAAATGTTTCCAAGCCGTAACATTTATCCTTGGGATAACATTTCATTTCAACTGTTTCTGTTAGAGCAGGTGGTTAAAAATGAAATAAATCAGTGAACATGGATACATCCTAGTGACAGTTGTTTACTGCTAAGCAGACTATGCCCACAGGAATGAAATTCCTCCATATTGTTTGCTGCAGAGAGGCTTTTCTTCTTCAAATGGAAGTAATAGCTTCTGACCCTGGATTTCTAGATGTCCTGAAGGCTTCCTTACTTTGACAAAAGCTTTTGCCATTTTCCTAGGGTTATTTGCAGTTCTGATCTACAGCCTCGCAACATAGCTGCATACATCTCCCCATCTGCTTTAACTATTTAAAATGGCACCACATGCGTCTGCTTTATTATTTATGTAGGTCTGATGCTTAAAAGGCTCCATCATAACAGGGACCCGATTGTGTTACAAATAAATCTGCAGTAAGTTTCCAGAGTTTGTTGTCTATGTAATTTAGCTGTTTGCTAAATGTCTGTATGTTTCCATATGATTTACAGCTGTTTGTATTGCTACGTGTCTACTGAAACAAAGATCTCAGTTTTATCCATAGATAAGCCTGGCATTCAGGAATCCGGGCAGTAGTTACGAATTATATTACTAAATCTTTTTTGCTTTGACAACCGCCATGAAAGCAAAAATAGAGCCGAAGACAAATACCTCTTCATAGGCATACAAAGAGTTGGAACAAAGAAGCATGAAGTAGTTTGGCCTGCTGATCAGTTCCTACCAATAAAATGTTTGTTTCAAAGTATATGAATAAGAAGTAGGTATCTAGCTCTTTTAGGCTTTCTTCAAAAATCTCTGAGGCTTTATATTTTCTGTAAATGTCAGTGACAATAGTCTGGCATTAAACAAGCCCTTAATAGGACTAAAAGTTTAATATTTTAATGTGGCTGTAAGGAAGAAATAGGCTGTCTCACTGGGAAAAATTTTCTGGCCAGAAGATTTGCAAAACTGTGGAATAATCTCTGTATGAAAGTGATGTAGCATCACTTATGCAGAAGCACCTTAGATGCTTCCAGTTAAACTGAACAGATTTCTGATAAATATAACTATGTGAAACAAGCTCTGTTTGGAAGAAGTGCTTATGAGTGGTTATGAATTCAGTGGGAGTTTTGCATAGTTTTCAGTGGGCCCAGGTTCACATCTTTTAACATAGTAGACTTACCAATCACAATTGTAAGGGTAACTAAAAACAGGGCTTTCCTTTTTGTACCATTTTCACTGCATAAACTTCCCAGTGCCAGAAATTGATGTGCAACATGAGTAAATTGGAGAGCTGCATTTTGAAATTTTTACTTCAAGTAAACTCAGATGCTTTTTAAAGGATGTCATTCAATTTGAAAATTCTGAAAGTGTTTTTAATAGCTTTCAAAACACACTTTTGTAGCCTTTGTCTAGAAGTCTTACAAAAGACGAACGATTCAGTATTTGGAAAGAAAAACAAATAACTGGTGAGAGCATTTTTCCCTTATTTGTGAGTGGTCTGAAATATACAAACAAGATGTCTAGAAACCCCACTGGCCTTGATTTTTCACTTGCACTATGACCTTTCCCATCATACTGACAGTACACAAGCCCTTTAAAATGGAAATCAGTTAACAGAATGGCTCAAAAGGTTCTTGATGTAAATGAAATTCAGGTTTACTGAGTTCAAACAAGCTGAAGAAAATTAACCCTGGAATGAAGAAAGTTAAATGCATTCTCCTGAAATAAATGCTAATTACACAGGGGAGAAACAGTTCAAATGTGACCCTGAATCTCAATGCACAGGAACCCAAACATGAGCACAGGAGGTACCACAGCAACACACAGATTACTCTAAAACAGACAAGCAGTCCCCTACCTATGTCTATTGATTTTACTGCTACAGATTTTTTGTTGTTGTTCCATATTTTATATGGTGCTTTTTTCATTTCTCAGAAATGTTCACAGTCTTGTTCTGAATCACATCTGAAAGAACTTGGGCTACTATTCTGAGTATTCAACTCATTGAGGCATTAAATGCATTCCTGACTGCACTGTACACAAAATTGTAACCATACCAGACAATCTAACAGGGGAAAGACATGCTAAATTCAAGATGACACTTCTTTTTTCTTTCCATGAAAAGTCAGAACACAGAGCAAGTGGCAGGTGTTATTAGTTCTCTGAGTGTTCATCAACTCTTGGGAAAAAAATACAGTTCAGCATTAAGGAGAATTTATTATGAACTTAGCTGCCAAACCAAATAATGATCTGCAAGTGTCCAGAAAAGATTGGTGTAAAAATGGACACAATTTTCAAGACTTCCTTAAGAAAACGTTACAGAGGCTGGCAGGCAAACTACTTCATTTGTTGCAAATAAACTGACTGTTTTACCTCCAAATTTGGACTGCCCTGTTCACTTAAGCTAATACGCATCAAATATCAGAAGAAAGCAGTATTAGAGAGTAATTAAAATTAAAACATTATCAGTGACTGTGGGAGAAACTAGGAATAAAAAACTCAGTAATCTTGACCTAAAGCAAAACAATAAAGATTTATTTGCATGCTTCTTTTTTTTTTTTTCCCTTTATAGGACCATAAAAATATAACATAAACCTCTATAAAGCCCCTGGAAACAGACACAACAAAAAAAAAACAAAACCAAAACCAAAAACAACAACAACAAAAAAAAACTCAAAAAAACAAACCCAAGCCCTCACTGCACTATATTTTGGCAAATCTTAGCTTTCCAAATAAGTGAAGATTAGAGCATTATCACTGGAAATTTGATTTCTGCTACACAATTTAGCTGCATATGTTCATATATATGTGTGGTTGGGGAAAGGTTTCCCTTGAGTAATAGCAAAGACATTCAGAATAGTTTATTTAAGGAAATTTTGCCAACCATTCCAAAAAGTAAACCTATTATATATTCCTAATGATAGCATTCTGTATTTCTGGAAAAGTCTTGGACTCTGCTCCCCACTTATGAAAAGAAATCATAGCAAGAATCCTTATAGAGGCATATGGTATGCATTCTCAAACAGGCAATAAATGTTATTACTAATTTGTTTTTACCATCTCCTTGGTGACTCTAAGCTATGTAATAAGCTACTTTCTATTTGCCAGGAATTAGATAAATCATTCATGCTCTCAAAAATGAACTTTGGTGGCATGAAAATAGTAATCTAGTAAAATCAGAGCTGAAACAAAAGGCATCTTTCAGTATTACAATCTGCCTGTCTAAAAGATGCACCACCTGTATATCTACTTGTAACAGGGGAAGAGAATTCAAGATTAGTAAACAGTTTAAAGAAGAACCTCAGAATAATCAACTGAAAGATCCCTGATCAGACAGTTGTTTTAAAAAGTAATACAGTACAAGTAAAAAATACCAGATTATGTTGCATTTTGAGGGAGCCTGCAATGCCTCCTGCAAGATCTGGCTAATATTAAAGAACTGGTTCTCTTGCTGAGGAAAGGAGTGGCCCAACAAACCAAGTTCATCGACTGAACAATCATCTGTCCACAATGAACTTTTTTTTCAAGTTCTGTGTTATGGAAGGCATTTATTGATGTGATACTTAAACCCACATTTGTGTAAGAACACGCCCTTATGACTCTACAACTTTGCTGTGAACTCTATGATACTTACTGCTTACTGAGCTAGGAAAGAAAAACCCTCTAAGTAATTCAGGAGTGAGAAGATTCTATTTCACTTCTAGTTTGAATCAAGCAGTCTACAAAATGAAGTCATTTATAAGACTGTAATTGTTCCATCAGTGACAGATGAGAATAGCTATCTGAGCCTTTCTCCTTTGAAGCTTGTTACAGAAGATTTAACATAATGAGTGACAGCATACTCATTAAGAAATAGAGGTGTTTGGAAGATTTAATCTGAATGAGGAAAGTTTGCAGCCATTAACATTTTTGTATAAAATGTTGCAACACAAATCCCCACAGGAACCTTAGATTCAGATTTATTGTCTCTGCCTGGTTATTAATGAGTGTGTGCGGCTGGTGCAAATGAGTCATGCCGAGCTGCAGCAGATTTCTGTTTTCTTAAATGTCTCATTACAGCTTGTGTCAATATGGCAAGGTTACAACTGCTAGGCACATAGAGGCACCAACAGACATTAACATCTGAATTTTAGCAGTAATTTTTAAAGCCCTAAATATTAATCAGTGTTTTTCACATAGAAATTAAATAGATACTGAACAACATGGTTTATTGCAGTGTAAAGTGTTTCATTGTGTAAGACTCAATATCTAGAAGATGATCAAATTGAACCAGGATTTTGTATAAGCTTTCCAGAATAAATAATAAAAAATAAGGCTTTGAATACCTAGAAAAACACTCACTTTGCTTGTTTCAAAATGTTATTTTTTTAAGATGCCTGCATTTTCAGAAAGGGTCACATTTTGTTCACATGCATTATAAAATCATTAAATAATCTTTTCAACATAAAATAAAACTGAAACATAGCTCTTTCAAAGAATTGTTTCATCATGAGCCCTGTGAGAAGTGTACTGTACTGTAGAAACCATAAGGAATGAAATATGTAAGACCTACCTGTATCAGGAATGTTAAACCATGGAATTTTTTTAAAATGTCAATAATGTTATGCAAAACAGAGTCATTGACAGTCTCCTGCACTGAGGAACTCTGCACAGTGCTATACATCATAAGCTATTATTTTTAGTTAGACATATAAGAGGATAGATTAGGCTAAGAGTGACTGACTTTACAAATATCAAGAGAAAAAATAATTTTGTTATGCCTGCTGGAACCATCTTCCCTCGCTTACCACATGCATTTAATATCTCTTCTTAATCCTCTTTAGAACCTTGGGAATCCCAAGGGATCTCACACATGATGCATTCTGCTTCCTTTAAATCTACACGTAGCTGTGTTTTACAGTTTTTTTTCATAATAGTCAGTAGGATAAAATTAGACATAAGACATAAGTTAGCAGTTTTCATGGAAGCATGACAAAACTGGAAAAGAAACAGGAAATTTGAGGAAATCATGAATATTAACATTTCACTTGGTCAGTCTAACATACAGATTTGAAAACACTGAAACTGTAATGTGAAAGCAAAAGAATTCAAAGTAAAGAATGGTTAAAATGTATCAGTTATATTATTTGAAGAGTATAGTTCCACAAGAAATGGAGGAACAATTTTCCATACATACATTATTTATTAAGTTCAATCTATTGAATTCTGCAAGTAAAACTAGCTGAGAATCAATGCTATTTCAAGTATAGCTATTTTTTACTGCAATAAATCTAAGGAAAAGCAAGATTTTTTAGGATAATAAAATGTTTCAAGATGCTATGACTTTAAATTAATTTATGTTGAACACGGTGGGTACCAGAGTCAATTCTCGTTGCCATGACAACAGACACTGAAAATTTAAACATCCAGTGACAGGCTGAATTCTCTGCATTAAAATTATATACTAGTGAAATATTAAACAGATCTACATGCAAACTATTTATTTTAAGCAGACAGCTTGATTATAGCTTATAAAGAATATAGTTATAAAGAATGTAACTATTCAGACACTAAGTTTATTATTTCAGTTTATATTTCTCTAGGATTTAAATAGTGACCTGAAGACCAGTAAGCAAAAAGATCAAGTAGCTAGTTAACAAAGACTCTTGAAGGAAGATATATTTTTTAAGAGTGCAATTGCTTTATCTGTCATATGCATTTGATTAAATCGTCTCTGCAATATATATCATTCCATACACAAAATGAAGCCTATAAATACAGTAGGCTGTGCTTTGCGTATTCGTTATATGCACAACATTTGGAAGTCTGATAATGCATAACTATTTCTCAGAAGGTTCTTTAACAGTTATAAAATTACTGGATTTGAAAATGAATATGGTCTGCTTGCAGCCGCTAGAGTTTTTGTATTAACCAGGTTTATGTATTCTAAATGCAGAAGAATTTTTTGTACCTAAGCAGATATATTTAGATATAAGCTAAATGGAGGGGAAAGCATGTTAGTATCTACCAGTCAAACTTTCCAATAAAAGTATACAGGACAGGTAGGCACAAAATGAAAACACTACCACAATTTATACTCTGAAAAATCAGCATTTGACAGTATATGGAGCAGAAGAGGCTGCTTTTGAGCTGGTGGGCAGAATCCCTCCCACAGTATGACACCTTCCTTTAGTGGCTGTCCTTTAAGAGAATCACATTAGTGCAGGTCAATCTGAGAAAGCTGTGTCTGTTTTTGCAAAATAACAAATTGGAGACAGCTCTAACGTAAGAGGATTTAATTAACTGTTCCTACTTCATGGTGTATTTAGTTCATACATTAATGCTATGAAAATGGTACCAGGATTTATGTCTAATTTTTAATTTCCTTCTTAGTACTCCTCAAATAGTCCTTTTCAGTTCCTGACACAGTCTTCACCCATCCGTGAGACTGGACAGGAAGTTCAGACCTTTGATAAATCCACCTTGGAGAATTCCAAACATTTATGGAAATAATGACATAATCCTTCTCAGTATCAGCTTGTTAAGACACCCATAGAAGGACCCCTTGCATACTGCCCTAGTTGTTGTTGAAGCACAACATTCGGAGAAACACTAGCGCTCACTGTCAGCCTCTAGGGCGCCAGCAGGCTCTGCAACCTTTTCCTGCCCATCCATCTCCTCTCCGCTGGGTTTGCCTACCTGTGCTCATGCCAGCTCTGGCACAGTGCAGATGTGCTCCCAAGTCGCTGGGAGCACTGCTGCATGAGCAGGAGCTGGGAGAAGCCTCGTGGGGGACGAAGCTCCCCTGGGAGCTGCATCAAGCTCTGGCTCAAGACCCTGGCCCTGGCATGAGCTACACTTCAGATGTCCCTGTGCTCCTGTGCCTAGCCATGCATGTCCCTGAACTCAACCCTGACTCACCAAATTGACTTCTTGGCTTCACCTGGGACCTGCCTCATCACCACATACATGTCAGTTCTGCTGGCTGTCCCTGGCTACCATCACTGCTCCCTGCTCTCCCCCCTTGCTGGGCACTGTGGGGCTGTGCCCTGTCCCCCTCCCTGTTTCTCTGTCTCCCGCAGTGCCCAGCTCCCCAGCCCTTGTACAGCAGCACCCTCCCACTGCACCCTCCTACCCTCCTTACTGAACTACTGATCCAAGCTTTTACTGTATAAGTTTCTTGGGTTCCTTAAAAAAGAAAACACCATTATTTATTTACATGGGATTCTGTAGCAGCACAAGGAAGAAATGAAGCATGAAAAAAATATTGCATAGTTACTAGATTCAGTTATCCAGCTGAATCATGCACATGCCAGCACATGTTTAGCAGAGTTGTCTTCCTTAATGCCCATGAAGGACTCCAGGTTCTGTACCCAGTAACAGCACAGTAACACCACATCACTGCGATGACAAACCCAGAATAATGTGCTTTCCTAGCTGTAATACACATTTGGGGCTCGCAGCTTCTTTCACAAAGTCAAAATTTTGTTTGCATTGTGGACTTCTTCTCTGGACAGTGTGAGCAAGGTCTCTGAGGAAAGGCCATCTTTGTTACCTTGCCATACTACTGCTGATACAACAGTGTGGGGTTTTTTTAGTAATTCATCCCAGTTAAGCAGCAAGGACGAGCCGACTACCTCTGTTCCAGGCTTTCAGCAAAGAGAACTTGAAGAGAGCTGCCCACACAATCATTATGTGTTTGTGGTGACCTTTTGAGAACGCATTGAAAAAATGAGAAAATGGAAACATTTTACCAGCAAAACAGGGCAGCTCTGGGCAGAAGCAAAGTAAGGCAGCAGATTGTCTGGAGTAGGAAAACATCTGGTGTCCTTCAGTGCTCCTGCTGAAGGAGAGGTCAGGATTCATAGGATACCCCTGGTGGTGGGTTGACCCTGGCTGGATGCCAAGTGTACACCAGAGCTGCTCTATCATTCCCCTTCTCAACTGGACAGGGGAGAAAAAATATAACAAAAAGCTTATGAGTCTAGATAAGGACAGGGGAGAGAAAACATAACGAAAAGCTTATGGGTTGAGATAAGGACAGGGAGAGATCACTCAGCAATTACCACCACGGGCAAAACAGACTCGACTTGGGGAAAATCAGTTTAATTTATTATCAATCAGAACTGAGTAGGGTAATGAGAAATAAAATCAAATCTTAAAACACCTTCCCCTCTCCCCTCCCTTCTTCCCAGTCTCAACTTCACTCCTGATTTTCTCTGCCTGCTCCCCCCAGGCAGCACAGGGTGATGGGGAATGGGGGCTGTGGTCAGTTCATCACACACACGTTGTCTCTGCCGCTCCTTCCTCCTCAGCGAAGGACTCCTCACACTCTTCCCCTGCTCCAGCATGTGGTTCCTCCCACAGGAGACAGTCCTCCATGAACTTTTCCAATGTGAGTCCTTCCCATGGGCTGCAGTTCTTCACAAACTGCTGCAATGTGGGTCCCTTCCACAGGGTGCAGCCCTTCAGAAGCAGAATGCTCCAGCATGGGTCCCTCATGGGGTCACAAGTCCTGCCAACAAACCTGCTCCAGCGTGGGCTCCTCTTTCTCCGCAGCTCCACAGGTCTTGCCAGGAGCCTGCTCCAGCACGGGCTTTCCACAGAGTCACAGCCTCCTTTAGACACATCCACCTGCTCTGATGNTCCACCTGCTCTGATGTGGGGTCCTCTACAGGCTGCAGGTAGATATCTGCACCACCATGGTCCTCCATGGGCTGCAGGGGGACAGCCTGCCTCACCATGGTCTTCACCACAGGCTGCAGGGGAATCTCTGCTCTGGTGCCTGAGGCACCTCCTGCCCCTCTTTCTTCACTGACCTTGGTGTCTGCAGAGTTGTTCCTTTCACATATTCTCACTCCTCACTCCAGCTGCAGTTTGCATTCTGTTGTTTTTTTAAAAACATTATTTTATGTATTAAATAATGTTTATTTAGTAAATCAATTAATTAAAGCTTATTTATTAAATAATTATTAAATTACTATTATTAAAGCATTTATTTTTCTTAAATAGGTTATCACAGAGGTACTACTACTGTCGCTGATTGGCTTGCCCTTGGCCAGCGGTGGGTCTGTCTTGGAGCCAGCTGGCATTGGCTCTATTAGACATATGGGAAACTTCTAGCAGCTTCTCACAGAAGCCACTCCTGTAGCCCCCCCTGCTACCAAAACCTTGCCACACAAACCCAATACAGTATACAAGAGGGGAAGCAGAACATCCTTTCTCAGAAACAGGTGCTCTGATTGTGCTCTGGAAACTAGTTCAGGAACAGCAGTGAAAATAAGCTCCATTTTATACTGTTCTGCTCGCCAGTTCCTCCTCTTTTGACTACTATCTTCCTTCCGTGGCAACTGTGTATGAGCTCTGTTCCCTCTACCCCACCTCCAGGACAGAAATTCTGTCTGCTTGCACTGTTGAGAAGCCTTCAGTAAGCAGAGCCTAGAAGACAAGGACCTGTCTTCACCACCTCTGACCTGCTACAGAGAGGAAATTGGCAACAGAGGATGTTCCAACTTAATCTTAGCAAATGACTCTCCTGTTTTTCACTAAAATGAAAGACCCTATCAATATATCTGTTTTGACCTGCCAGGGCACTGCATGGACAGGTGGCTCCCTAGGGACTAGAGGCCAGGAGCACCAGGGGCTCCCCTGGCAGCCTGGGCCCATCCCATTGCCCCGGCCAGGAGCAGGGCAGACAGAGGCGCCAGGGACATCTCCAGCCCTGGCCATCAGGCACCTCCCTGGAGACAGGTTGAAGCTAGGCCAGGACGTGGGCCCATGGGTGGGCCCGGCTTGGTGGGGTCCATGCACCATCAGGGCAGGGCTATGGGGCGCTGGAGAAGGTCCCTGCTGGGGCGTTGCTGGGGTAGGGGCTGACAACCCTGGGGGACTGAGATGGGGTCCTGGGCTGTAGGCAAGTGAGAGGAGCCTCAGGGGAGCTGGGTAGGGACAGTCAGGGCTGTTGGTGCCTCAGGGCCATGACAGTAGTGACTAGCACAGCCTGCCATTCCTAAGGGAAATGTACAGTTGCTAAACATCGCTGTTACTTTCTTGTGAAGGAAAAGCAAGGTTGTTCAACAAATTTTACATAAGTTTTCTACTTATATTTAAATAGAACATTTTTTTCAATGACATTTCAAATTTTCCTGAAGAAAATTTGTGCCATTCAAAAAATGTTAAGCTTCTAGTGTTCTCCGCAAAAGTATCAGTTCTGCTGCTCCTTTTCTAGACTGCTGCTGCTCCTTTCCACCAAAGGTATAACAGCTGACAAATATGAAGCCTATGGGTCAGGCCCGAAATTTCATTCAGGGCTTACTATGCCAAAAATCTAATTTAATTACACTACAAACATTGCTGTATAAGTCTCTTAATAGTGGAGTGGATTCAATTTTCCCTAGCAAGCTCACACATTCCTGTGTCCTAAAAAAAATGGTTTACTAAGCCAACAAATTAACACAGATACTCTTCCTTTACTTTCAGATTATGAATAAGACTGCCATTTGCCATGACAGTCTCTTATGGCATGAAATTTCTCATAATAACATTAGATGGCACACAAAGAACAGCAGGGATGACTTTTAATTAAGATAAAGAGATGAGTGGTTGTAACGTAGTAATAAAAGTTGCATTTCAGAAACTAAACGTCCATCAGCCACTCTTTCTGTAATTTCTCAAGGCTGTTGTAGGAACAGTAAGTCCAATAAATCTTCTCTTACAGTCAGTACATTAACCTTAAAGACTTAAAGAGGTTTTGGAGCCCTTCTGGCTAATTTAGTCACCAAACTTTTGGACTATTTCCTGTTCCAAAACTAGTGCAATTTTCCAGAACTGCTGAGTAAACCAGCAAAGTATACATTGATAAAATGCTCTTTTTTCACAGTTAGTTAGACTTTTAAGATTCTTGAACACAAACAAGCCCAAATTCATGAAGTCAAGTCATTGTAAAATTAGCCCAGTTGTTTTAAAATGGAATGTATTTTTTCTTCTGATTTCCTGGAAGAGTTCTGTATTTTCTTCTGCGTAATAAAGAAATGAATCCATCAGATGACTAAGAAATGAAACATCAGCTTCAGTGATTCGTTCTAGCACAAGAATGAGCATGTACAAACAAAATAAAAGAAAGCATTTTATCAGTACAGATTTCTGGAGATCTACTTTATAGCAACAAAAGCATATGACTCAGGATAGGCCTGTATCAAAGCACAAGTAATAGCATTGCCTATTTTTTATTTTTCGTATGACTGAAAGTAATGTGCATTATTCAGGGATTGCTTACTCTCTACTGAAATGTAGTCACTTCAGGGACATAACACATTATTGCAATGTCCCTTGGTACAACAGCAAATTTTCAAAAGTAAAAGTGCTTTCAATGAAACAAAAAGCAAATAGTGAGAAATATTACGATGGAGATAGAAAACATGAAGTTACTATCTTTTTTATTGTTTTTGGACAGATAGCTTGTTTTACTGAAAGTAAAGTGAGGTATTTTCTCAAAATAAAATGTAATCTACAGTTATGTAGATACTGGGGAAAACAACTCAATTGTTATATAAAATTAAAAATCATTATTTTTCTGTATTTTACACTTTTGCCTGATGCCATCCTGCCAATACTGCAGACTGCTATAGAGATATCTGAGACAGATGGCCTTCAGAAATTCTCTTATTAAGATACAGAAGATGGCATCAAGAATCCAGTGTCAATTTTTTTGATACTTATACTCAAATACCTCAGCAACAGGGAGTTCCTTTGTAGTCATGTCTTTCCATATGCAGCATTGCACTTTGACCCATGACTGACAGCAAATGCCTCAGATAATAATAATCAGCCAGAAAGCTTGCAATTAACACAAGAACAATACTCCCCTGCTTTTCCTAAGGTTGTACACACTGCATCTGATGCATTTCCAATCTCTGCATCTGATGCCCTTCCAACCTCTGCAGCTACATTTCTAGCATATTGTTAAAACCAGCTAGTGGCATAGACTGTTTTCACAGGATAATTCTAAGTATTTCTGAGCAATGTTTGTTGGAAGTCAAGTCAAGATACTGCTGTCTAAGCTGCCAATGTATCAGTGAATGTTATGACAATGTTCAGTTGCATTTTGAATCATTGAGATGGCACATGCATTTCTTTATAGTTGGTGAAATGAATATTTATTATGGGGAACCATGCAGAACTTAATACCCATACACTTGATCTAAACCTTTGGAAACAATGTAGAAACTAAATATATTCATGTCATTTTGTAAACTCGGCTCATTGTGAAACATTTGTGGGGCACTCATTTTCTTTTTTAATGTGTATTTCTCTTCTTATGTAGATAAATTACGATAGGGTGCTAAACCTGAATTCAATGGCATGGACAGGTTACCAGACTATTAAATCAGTAAGTAGTGCCAACAATATATGTACATCCACTAAGTTCTTCTACTTCGGCATGCATGTTTATACAACACAGCAGACAGAAAAACAATGCCAGAGTAACCTAAAACCACATCTACTTGTCACAGAAGGCAGCATTTCATGTATAGATCTTGAAGTTCTCTACTATAGTGCCTTAGCATTATAAATCTCACTAGCATAACCAGTTTGGAAATTCTAATTCGTTTCTATAAAGGTGCTGTGTTCCAGAGGAGAGTGTTTGGGCTGACACACCAGAGAAGAAGGTACTTAATATAGCCAAAAGTCTGTTCTGGTGCACAGGGCATCACAGGCACACTTAACATGAATCAAGGCTTCTGCCACTTGAGCTAATATGAGATAGCATATGTCTTACTTTGGAAACAGAACTGAGACTAGAAAGCTTCCATAATCCCTGCCAATTCATTGCGACTGTGTTAAATACCAATTTTATCATCTGTCTTTTTTGGATTTTTATTTGGCAGAATAGAAGGAGACACTAGCTGAAGTTATCCTCAGCATGTCGTGAGTAATGGGAATGCAGTGATTTGGAGCTATCCACATGTTAACTTGTCAAAAGAAGAATAAAGTAGAAAGCAGGGGCTAGAATGCAAATTTTTCATTTATTCTTGTGAAGAAAGAGAAAAAAAAATGGTGAAGGCAATTCTCCTAGCTAAGGAAATTTTTTTTTAAAAGCTTACCTGAAAAGAAGGATTGATGTGATTAATTTGAAAACAAACTGCACACTTTGACAGCCTTTAGCAAGCTATAGATATTAGCACTAATTTGACTAGATCTCTAGAAACTTCAGCTACAGCTAGACACTAGAATCAGAATTTTACTGATAGTTTTAAATCTTTTCAGATACATGTCACAATGACAATGCTGAGCCTTAAAACAGAATACAAAATGCTAAAAGAAATGTAGTGGTTGGGATAGATGCAGGCATGGAAATCCCAAGGACCAGGTTTTTTTCCCATATCAGGCACTCCAGTGATACTCCACAATGTATGTCATCCTTGTATTGATGAACCACCACTCCAGGTTACAACATAATTCACTTTCCATACCATATTATCAACAAGAAGCTGACAAGGTGTTCAGAGTCAGATCTGAATCAGGCTTTAAGCTGAATCTTAGTGTCTGGGCTCAAGGCCAGATCAGGCTAGGGTTCATACTCAGACATAAATCTGATGAGCTCTTCTCACAAGGTATCAACTAAAAATGACATTCATTTGAAATAATGGAAACCTCACAATATCTGTCAGTTCTGCTGCCTGTGGGTTGTATTCCTACTCTCAAAACAGTGCAGAGGTTTAAAGCCCATGGACAGAACTTTGGCCCAGCTGAGCAAAATGCATTAAGTACATGCTTAAGTCAGCACCTAATCAAAAAAGCATAAACCGAAGCACATGTTTATACTTAGTCATTTGCTAAAGTGCTTTCCTGAATCAGGGCCTGATTCTGGGAAATAAGGTTCTGGCAAAACCACTTCATTTGCTTTCTATATTCCAGTCAGTCAAAGTATTGCCTTGTTGAACAGAGGTTTTGGATTATGAATAACAACTAATCATCATAACAATTTGTGCAAGGAAACTGAGTGCATGTATAACAGGTTTATTTTAAGAATACGTAATAACAAAGCAAACTGAAAGAACTGTGTATCATATAAAGCTTGTATTTTAGCTTATAGTCTAATATTGATGCCATTTCCAAAATGCTCTGATTTATCCCAGACTCCCTTTACAGCATATAATGGGTATTTACATTTACGTTTACATTTTCTCTGCAGTTTTGCTGCTACCTTTTCAGAAGAATGGTTGACACTCATGCTGCCACATTTAAAGACTCAGCTGGATGAGGGAAAATAACACTCCATGACTCCAGTCACAATATTTGTGTATTAATGAGTTGCTAATTTAAGATCTGGGACTCACTTTCCAGTTCCAAACTTATTGAAAACAAGGAGTGTTTAGAATTAGTATTTTAGATTAGCTCATTATCTATTTGTGTCTTTACTCTTGAAGATCTGTCCTTGATTGAATTTTAGTTCTGTCTCTAGTTTAAAAGCTGGTCTTGATTTACTCTTCAGGTAGTGTACAGTATACTCGATATGTTTATCCCACAAAAGATATGAAATATTATTGTGTTTCATAGATGCAGTAGTGGAAAGTTACTTTCCACTTTTATGGAAAATAATGAAAGAAGAAATATAGAAAGCAGGGGCTGAGAGTAAGTTAATTTTTCAACAGCAAGAAAAAGGAATGACCATAGCTATACAGTGATTTCTTCAAAGTAATACAAAGAAACACGGTCTTATAGAGTAACTGAAAAATAAAAATATTTAAAACATAGTAAAAGCATAAATTAGGGGACTTCCATACAGAACAAATTATACTAAATATGGGAGAGGAAATATGAAGTAAAGAATTGACATGGCAGGGAGCTGTGCTGATTAGGAAGTGGGCAATTTAATTTCTTCAGAAGCGTGAAACTCCAGCATGAATTAATTTGCTTCATGCAGAGTCCTGCTGTTTTGTCTTCTTTTCTCAATCACTGTTTACCACATAAAGTCACACCTCACCTATCTTCTTTGATTGTTTAATTTTAGCAGGACTTTCTTTTCATGGCACGACTTGTAGAGCTAAGCTTTACTCTGCATGTAATACATAAACATACTACTTTGAGCCAGAGGACCACTGAGGCTGTTTCAAATTTCAAACAATATTGTTCCAATATTTTGCTTTCAGAAAATAATTTCACTGACTTTTAATAAGTTATCCAAGCTGTAATCCAATGTTACTTTTGCAACAACTCACACCTTCTTCAGTGGATGTCCTGGATTTCTAATGAATAAATTAACTTCCAAAGAAAAGCAGACAGATGAGCTCACCTCAGTAAGATTAACCTCCACTGAGCTAGTAGGGCTACTTTTTGGATGTGAATGAAGAAATCCAATAGGACCAGATCATGTTTATAGGACAGAACAACAGAGAGAGCACTAGAAGGCTTTAGAAATGTTTGGAGAATACAAATTACTAGGGAAAAGTGATCACCTTTTAAATGGTATGCACCCAGAGGCTCGAAAGTTTTGGACTGTATATTCAACAGCTAATAATGTTCCTGTTTTTGAACACTTGAAAGAAGATTTATTAGAACAGACCTGTAGGCTGCCAGTATAGAGTGACCTTTCCTACTGAGCCCAAGTAGCCCAAACATGTTTATAGATTTCATTGCTTTATCAACTAAACTAAATATATAAGCAAATGTATAAACCACAATAAATTCTCAACAAATCAAATAAGAGATGACTTATGGTCAATCATAAAATTCAACTAATTAGTAGGATTATTATACTAATTATTATACTAGATTTCATAAACTAGAATTTCCTTAAAAGGCTGTTGTAATGACAACAGTTTACATATCAGTCCAATAAGTATCACAGAATTAATTATGTTCCTGAAATATAAGAAGGTGAGCCCTATGTATGCAGCATTTGGCCCTATATTACTGAAAGTTGCTTCTAAATTCCCTTTTTCTGTCACTGAATAGCTCAACACAGCCCAAACTATGGAAAAGCTGGTCTTCAAACTGGTCAGGTAGAAATTTTTCTTCAGAATGTGGGGATCATCTTTTGTATAAAGTCCTGTCTCCGAACTTAGTTGCCTTTTCCCAGACCACCTGATGTAAAGTTATGATTATCCTTCCATAGTTTTAACTTGGACAGTACCTAAGAGGATTTCCACTGTATGCCTACTGAAAGTAGGTCTCAGACAGTCCTGCCATTAGCAATGTCTCATTTGGGTAGAGAAAAATATTGTGCTTGACCTCTGAAGAAAATGAAGTTACTTGCTTCATTTTCTTTTCTCACACCACCATCCCCCCACCCAGTAATGGAAAATGACCAGATATAAGCATCCATTTCTCTGCCTTGCAATCTGACATCAATATTCTAGAGGTGGAAGATGCTGTTAACGGATGGTGGTAGAGGGAAAACTACATTCATGAGCAGCCAAGGAAATGGTATGAGGAACCCCCAAGAACACAGTCTAATTTCTAGCTCTGGAAGTCCCTTGTCCTCATTCCTCCCAATAGAGAGAGGAAAAACAGCAGGAAGTTTCTAAGATAGGTTTATCTGATAGTCTGGGAGCTAGCTGTAAATTTAACACTATGTTCAACTAAGTCATCTGAGCTAGGATGTAACAGGGTAACTTTGCCAAATCCTGCATTTTGCTACCTCTCAAGTGACAATGGTTCCTTGGGTGCAATCCACGGCTCATGCATTCACAGCAGTCTCCAGGCTCCTTGAAAGGTTGGATTTATTCTGAAGGATGGCACTGATTAGAGAATCACTGAAGTAGGTTCCTGGCAGCTTTATACTTCTTTGCCACTGGACATGAGAAAAAGTTTGGCCTGAAGTACTTTATATCTGATTTGTAAATGCATGGTAAGATATTTTCAGGCTAACCACTTGTGTGAAGAACAATGCCTGCAGGTATAGAAGTTGGGCACAACCATTGTGGCACCTTCTGGTGTGGTATCTTATCATAATGTTGATTTATTCCCCCAAAAAGAATCAGCAATTCCTGAAGTGAGTGGAGAAAAGTAGTAAAAACCATATTTCTACAAAAGGGCCAGCCGTATTCTGGGGTACATTAAGTACAGTATAACTAACTGGTCAAAAGTGATTGTCCCACTCCACTCAGCATTGGCGTGGCCTCACCTCAAGCACTGTGTGCAGTTTTTGGTTCCACATAATAATAAGGATATAAAAATATTAGATTGTGTCCAAAGGAGGGCAACAAAGAGAGATCTAGATGGCATGACTTATGAAGAACAGCTGAGGATCCTAGGTTTAGTCAGCTTAGAGAAGAGAAGACTGGGGGTTGACCTGATTGCTGTCTACACCTTCCTCATGAGGGGAGTGGAAAGGGAGATGCTGATCTCTTCTTTCTGGTGTCCAGTGACAGGACACAAGGGAATGATGTAAAGCTGTGTCAGGGGAAGTGCAGATTGGATATTAGGAAACAGTTCTTTACTGAGAGGGCGGTCAAGCACTCTAACAAGCTCCACAGCGGAGTGGTCATGGCCCCAAGCCTGTTGGCATTCAAGAAGTGTTTGGACAACACATGGTTTAACTTTTAGATTACCCTGTGTGGAGGCAGGAGTTGGACTTGATGATCC
>VZTL01069453.1:102838-118622 GCA_013400535.1 Scopus umbretta | reverse complement strand
GGGTTAAACCACAACAGAGGCAAAGCCACCCCGGATCCCAGGGCTTGTGTGTTGGTCTGAACCCGTTGACCAGCCTCAACCAAGTTTGGCAGAGCCATGGAGGCCTCTGAGATATTAAATTCCTTGAGTTTTGTGCAAAGTGATGTCTCTGTAGAGGGGAGAGCCCTCTAAGGCCAGGCTGCAGCACCCGCTCCACCAGAGGGAGGATCTGTCGAGACACACAAGGTGTGTCGCAGGGATCGCAACACACCCGCACGGCTCAGCCTCCCTCCCACCAGACGTGGGATTCCTGCTCCACATCCAGCTCCAGCAGTAGCTCTGCTGCACGTGCAAACTGATTTCTTCGCTGCTGCAAAGTCCCTCCAGGCTCAGTCTTGCACCACTTCGCTCTGGATGCTGCTCTTGGTGACGGAGGTTCAGGAGCGGGACGTGAAGGACCGGTGTGTGCGAGGCAGAGCAGAATAACCCAGCTCGCCTGGCTGGGGGAAACCACAGAGCCGCGGGGACCTGCGAGTCCTTGAGATTTGGCTTTGCATTGGGACGAGGAGCAGATGCAGCAGGTGAGGGAGAAGAGGAGGCTGAGGGAGAAGATGCTCTTTTTCATCTATTCCTTCTCCTCTCTGGGCATTGCTATTTAAGGGTCACTTGCGTTAGCAAGAGTCGTCTTTCTGCCCAGCCACTGTGAAACCCAGGGTCGCAGCCCAGTCCTGCGTGGTTCCAGTCCAACAGCTCCGTCTAAAATTGTCCCTCCTGCCCCAGGCTTTGCCCTCCTTGCAGGGGCAGGTTGTAGGATGGTGTCGCAGGTGGCTGTGCCCCAGGCTGTGGGGTTTGCTCCACAGAGAGCAGGGAGACAGTGAGGGCATAGCTAAGAGAGGAGAAAAAAGAGCTCAGAAAAGCTAATTTGAGCATGTTAAAGGTTTCTTAGAGTTCTCCTCGCCTCTGGCTTCCAGGACTTGGGGATCCTGACAATACCTCTGATTGCTAGGTTTAAAAACCGGGAAGAACAAGGGCTGTGTCCAGCCCAGGTGCAGACACCCGGCCTCGACCCATCTTGGTTTTGCCCACGAGTTGCTCCTGAGGGCGTTGGCATGTGCCAAGCTGCACGAACCGCACGATGAAGCAGAATCAGGCCCTGAGCCAATTTAACCCTTCTTCTTATCAGTCTAGACATCCTCATTATCCAGATAAATGTCTGATCCCTCACTGAATCCCGCTAAGCTCCGGCCTTTACGGCACTGAACGCAGAGGGCACTCACCCTAACCCGGGGCTCCCCTTTGGGTGGGAGATCTTGCCCCCGGCCCCGGTTCCTGCGCTGGGAGCAGGTTGTGGAGCGAGCGTGTATTATTAAGAGTGCTTTACCAATTACGAGTCATTACTAATGCCTTTATTACTATTATTTAATAGATTGTGTTAATTATTATTATTCATTTGCTTTAAAAGAAGTGTTTCCATAGCAACGGGGAGATGTGTGCTGCTTTTCAGGCACATCAAGTGGACATCTTCCCGGCCTCCTCCAAAATGGGCTGACAGCCCACCGCAGGGCAGGGTGGCCTGGGAGGGAGCTGGGACTCCATCGTAGCTATGCCGAGATCCCCATGCGAACTGGTACCAGCAGGGTCATCCGAAGAAGGTGACAGAACCATCTCTGCCACTGAAAGGTCCCTTGTGCCATTAAAAAGTTCCTGCTGGATGCAGACTTTGCGCCTAAATGTTGAGGATCCTCTAAGAGGGCAGAGTTGGCGCGATAACGTTCGTACGTCTGTGTGTGTGTGACCCAGGAATGAAGGCACCCACTGTTAATTACTACATTCCTGAGTGCCCCAGACTCCAGGGCTTCCTGAAAAAGTACCTTGTCTCCTTTTATATTTTCCAGCCAGCTGCAGAAGGACCAGGACTTGGAAGTCAGGCAGAAATCCAGCAGATTTGGCATGACCCGGCTGCAGGACGCCGAATCCCCAGACCGGTCCTGAAAAGGTTTGCGGCGAGACGGGAAGCTGCTGTTGGCACGTGGAGGAGGCTCTGAGCCTCCGTGTGCGCTGCGATGGTTCCTGGGGGCGAAGGGCTGTCCATGCGGCGGCTGCTCGGATGCCACCTCCCTGGTCCCAGGTGGTGGACGGGCTCTGGTACAGGTAAGCCTGTGGTGAAAGGGGAACACAGGGGATGGTGCAGGCTCTTGGAGGGTGTATTCAAGGCATCACACGTTTGCTGAGGCTGGAAGCATGCTGCTTCCTCCTGGCTTTGCAGATGAGGTTTAAACACCAGGTCCATGTTTGAAGTTAGTCTCGGACTTGTCCAGTCCTGTTCACTCCGTACCCAGCTGGCCCACGCTCAGCGCTTTGCTGTGATCACTCAACTCGTGTGAAGCGAGACCACCCCAAGGAGGATGCGCCTCACACCGTGGCTTCTGGGAGGCCGGGGGGCTGGAGGTGTGAGCGGGCGAGGAGCGGGGTCAAGCTGTAGTTCGCTGGGGACCACGAACACCAGCGGCGGTGGAGATAACAGCGCGTTGAGGCTGTAAGCTGTGTGCTCGGGAGAGGAGTTCGCCGCAGAGGAGATGCAAGTGGCCAAGGTGAGGCTTAGCTGGGAGCGGTGGGCTGGGGCGTGCCCTGAGCCCCCAGCGTTGTTCGGCAAAAGCCCGTGCCCAGCGATTGCTCCGAAATGAGCTGGTGCACTAATTGGCACCTTCGCTGGCAGCCTGAACACAGGGCCCCAGCCCGTGGGGACCACGGCTCCCGTCTGCCCAACCCTGAGGGGTCCCTGCGGGGCTGAAGCGAGACACGCTGTCGCCTCGTCCCGGCTGGGTAGAGGTGGCTGCGGCGGACGGGCGTCTGCTGGCCCCGAGGGTGGCACCGGGAGCGCACGTGCTCCCCCACGCCGACTGGGTCCCTGGCCTCCGCATCGTGCTGGCAGCTCATCGGCGACTGCATTTCCCCACCACTTTCTATCTTGTCAGAGCAGTGGAAATCGGTCATCTTCATGGAGGTTACAGCCAGAGGCAATTGCTCAATCCGGCGACTCCTAAACAGTGTTCTGAAAGCTGCAGCCTTAAGAGAAACCAGCAGTGACGGCCCAGGCGAGCAGCAGTGCTTAGGAGCACTTGCTGTAACGCTTAAAAGCACTTGTTCAGCGGCAGCATGTCCTGCATTGCTCTGATTTACCCCGCCGCCTGCCTCCGCTCTCCTGGGACGGTGGGTTCCCCGGGGCTGGGGTTTGGGATAACCCTGCTCAGCCCTACTTGTCCCATAGGGAAAGCAGATCCTGGCAACGCTTCGACTCCGGCTGCGCAGGGTCAGAAATGGGAACGGCAGGTGGCTGGGACAAAGCACCGTGTCACCCCCCTTGCCGGCCTGCGGCGTCCCCGGGGCTCGGGGGGCTCCGGCTGCCCCGTGCGTGGGTAGGTCAGGTGCAGGCAATTATGTCTAGACGGGACCCACTGGGAGCATGGTGGCATAATGGTCCCGCGGGGACACCCGTGCAGCTCCATGCTGCACAAAAGCTGCCTTAAGAGCCTGCGCCTCCCCCTGCTCCTCCAAGAAGTGGAGAAACACAAAAGAGAGAGGCAGGAGGGGCTGGGAGCGGGTGGGAGAGAGGGAGGGAGAATCCCCCCATGCCCGGCAGCTAATCCCAGCTCGGCTCTGAGAGGGATCTCGAATAACAAACGTCCCTGGTCGAGGCCAGATGGATTTGATTTAATAACAAAGCAGGGGGGCTTGGGATCATTTCAGAGCCTGCCAAGGGGCTGGATCCTCTGCAAGCAGCAAAGGGCCACCTGGTGTAAATCCAAGCTTGAGTTGCAAACAGCTCGGATGCTCCCCAAAATGCTGGGATTGCCTTGGCTGTGGGAACATCCTCCCGCCCCTTGGGAGCTCACAGGGTCCCGGCCACCCGCAGGGCACAGGGCCATGCCAAACGCACAAGGGCTGCGCGTTTCTCACGTGGACGTGGCCAGGAGGGAGAAGGTGAAGGGGAGCGGGAGGCAAGGCCTGAGGTTTCCACAGCCCCCGGCTGCGATGCCTCACCTTGGGTAGGGCTCGGCACTGCCTTGGGCTCAGACCTCTTTATGGGGTGGCCAGCGAGAGGAGCAAGGGGCAGCCCTTGGCCCTGCTTTTGCAAAGCCCAAGAGACCCCCCCGCTGCATCCCATGATGGCTGAGGCCTCCCACTCCTTGGTTTCAGCATCTCGGAGGTGAGGAGGTGGCTCGGGGCAGTGTCATCCCGTCCCCGTGACATGCCAAAGGAGGAGGCAGTGGGTCGCGTGAGGGAGTAGCAGACAAGGCAGTGGTGCTGATGCTGGGTTTTACCCTGCTCCTGCCTCGAATCCCGCTCTGGCTTTTCCTTGGAGAGGGTGGGTGGACAGGCTTGGTTTCCCTGCCTGGTGGGCGATTGCAGGGAGGTTTCTTGCATATGGCACAATTCAGCCCTTTGGCAAAGAGCCACCCAGCTGGCTGAGCCCCCCTCCTCTGCCCTCACAGGACATGTGGGGCCCGGTCCTAGGTCCCAGTGCCAGGAGATGCAGTGCGCTCCTGGGGCCATGCCTGACCCACCACCTTGCTTAGAGGAGCTGCAAGGTCGGTGTCAGCGGGGCGGATGCTCGGGGCAGCGTTGAGACGCAGGAGTGGGGACCAGGCTGGCTGCAGGCAGCACCAAAAAGTCTTTTTACCGGGTGACACTCCCACAGCAGGCAGGGTCGTAGCACAACAGAGCGGCACCTCGCTGCCGGGCCATCCCCACCGCGGTGTTTGCCACGTCTGCCAGTTGGTGCCTGGGCCAGGCAGCCTCCCTGGAGATCTTGTTTCTGGAAACCGGAGAAGCCTTGGCGCTGCCCCCGCCACCTCCCTGAGCAGCGGGGAGGTGCCGCTGTCAGCCCAACACCTGCAGCTCAGCCCGGCTGTCAGCCTGCTAACTATTCCCATCCAGATCGCTTGGCGCTCTGCCTTGGGAGCAATGAGATCCCGGCGCCAGCAATGTGCCGGCAAGAGCAGAGGAGGGTTTTGTGCTCGGGGGAAGATGCTGGGGTTGTGCAGCTGGGCTGGAAGGGCAGTGGGAGGCAGGAAGGACCATGGGTCCATCCCAGAAGTGGGGAGCCAGGGAGCTCAGCTCCGCGTCCGGCGTGCTCCGTGCAGAGAGGCCGGGATGCAGGAGCTATATCGCTTGCATCCTGAGTCTCCAACAGCCCATGCTGTCTTTTTGGTCCAGCACTGAGTTTTTCCGTGCACAGGGCACTGTGTTCTTCTCCACCCCTGTCCCACCTGGTCCTTGGTGGCACCACAGTAGCTTGCTCCATGCAAGGGCTAAAGCTGGTTTCTAATTCCTGCTTTCACCCAGCAGCTTTTTTGGCAGCGTGTCCTGTCTCCTGGCTGCCTCACTGGGACTATCTGCTGTCCGGGAGCCTTCTTCCCCTCTCTCCTCCCTCTGCAGCATGCTGTTGGCAAACGGCCTGGAGGGAGAAACGGGCCGGCATAGGGTGGTTGCTGCTCAGGGAGAGGGAGGTGAGCGCTGTGCTGCCATGCTGCTCTGCCACCGCCGGGGTCAGGACGTGGTTGTTTCTCCCCACACCAGCATCAAGTGGAAACGAGGGGGTGCTCCCCACAACCCAGAGCTGCATTGGGTGCACAGGAACAAGTGCTGCAGGCAGTGCAGACCCTGGTGAGGGATGTCTCCTTTTCCCGTCCCCTTTGCATCCCTTGGTAGGACGCCAGCCCGTTATGGGAGCTCGGCACCATTTATTACCAGGCTCTGCTCTTCTAATGAGAAGCAGTTTCTCAGCCCTGGCGCCGTGCCTATAAAAATGAATCTGTGCCTGTGCTTTTGGTGCCATGTGCTTTGCAGCGATAGCAGGGATCTGCGGAACGGGGTGGCATGGTGGCATCCCCGTGGGTGAGCACCCCCGGACTGCTGGGAGCCTGAAAGCTTTGGACGGCAGCGGGACAATCCCCACACCACCTAGGTCTCCAGGCTGGGGACTTCTCGGAGATGAACGACATCTCTGTCATAAGTCCCAGCCTCCTCCAAAAGCCACTGGGTGAGGATGGCTGCGACTCTGGCAGCCCCCAGGGCCCACTCCCCTTGGGGTCCCCAGGAGATGGGGAGAGGAGCCGCTGTGGACGGTGTTGTCCCAGGACTGGACTCACCTCTTCTGTACTGCACACGTCAGACACGAGATGGTGCTGCCGTTCGCTCCTGTTCCCTGCCTGGGAAACCAGGACGCGTTGAGCTGAGCCTTGGACCTTGTCCAAGGGAGAGCACCCCGCTGCTAAACACAGCCTCTCCTGGGGGACAGATCCAGCGTCGCCCGCGGTGTGTGTGACCCTGCCGTCGCTTCCCGGAGAGCCGGCAGCTCCCTTTGGCCGCCGCGTCTGCGGGGTGCAGGCAGGCGGGTGCAGGGAGGCTGGGGGTTGCGGGGGCCGCGCGGTAAGAGACAGTTTTGTGCCGGGTCTTTGCCAACGCAGAGCCCCACGGGGACGGCTGGCTGTGCTGGCCTCTCGCTGCCAAGGGGAAGGGAACCGGGATGGACCCGGCTGCGTGTCTGCAAAATCATGCAACTGGTCAGACCCTGGGTGTTGGCTTTTGCTTGACAGAGCTGAGGACTATGCAGAGCATGTAGTGTGGGTGATGCTGTATAATCATTAATAATACATGGCTTTATTTGCATTACGGTAGTTTCCAGCATCCTCAGATGAGAGTGGGGCTTGGCCTTGCAGGGGGCCATGTATATACGTCCTACCAGAGGGGATGTGATACTGGACCTGTTGGTCACCAACGCAAGGAAGCTAATCAGAGGTGTCAAGACTGGAGGCAGCCTGGGCTGCAGCGATCACACACGGGTGGAGTTCGCAGTCCTGAGGGATACGGGATGGGCGAAGAGTTAAGTCAGGACCCTGAATTTTAGGAAAGCAAACTTGCAGATGTTCAAGGAGTTAGTCGGTAGGAACCCCTGGGAAACTGCCCTTGGACAAGGGAGCAGAACAGAGCTGGCAGATCTTTAAGGACGCTTTCCATAGAGCACAAGAGCTCTTGATCCCCGTGTGTAAGAAATCGGGAAAGGACGGCAAGAGATCGGCATGGCTGAGTCGAGACCTGCTGGTCAAACGCAGACTCCACGGCTCGCTGGAAAGCGAAGGGGATGTTTTATGGGGTGAACTGAGCGCTACAGACCAGGCACGGCAGATCTGAAAGGCCAGCGTGGGGGGCCAGGCTTTGCACAGAGAAGTGGAGAAGCGGAGGCAACTGGAAGGGGAAACTCACCGCCGGCACAGGAACGGCAGGACAGTTTGGTGCTCTCGTTGTTGTTGCAGCCAAGGGTGTTTCCTGCCTGTCCGTGAGTCATTCCCAGTGGGGTCCGTCCTCCAGCCCCTCTTGTGCAGCGGTTCTTGGGGCTTGTGTGTGTAACCAGCACCCTGCGCTCCTCCTGGGCGAGCTGGGGTGGCTGACACTCCATGCCTCGACAGCTGCTGTCAGGCCCCACAAGCCTCCATCCCCATGGCTCTCTGCAGCAACTGGGGTCTCCACCGGTGCCGGCACAGCCGGCACAGCCCCCTTTCCTGGTGCCACAGGCTCCATCCTGCCCAGTCCAACCCAACCCTCTGGTTTCGGCTCTCCCATCAGATCAAAGGCAGGGATCTCCCTGGCTTCTCCCATCCCAAACCCCCTCTGCGAGTTCGAAACAGTGGCTGAACCACAGGGCTTGCAAATCTCAACCCGCAGCCACAGGGCACTTGGCAACAGGCAAACAAACAGCCCGGCGCTGAGCTCGGCCGCTGGGCTCCGTCACACCGCAGCCCATAATTAATAGTGAGGAAGGAAAGGCCCGTTCGGCTGCTTGGCCTCTCCTGCCTGGGACAACACCAAGACGAGGCACTTTTACATCACATTTTTCCTTTGATGTTCATCTATTCATTTCCAGCCTCCCCTACTTTTTATGGCCAAACCCCATTAAGAAAACTCGCATTGCTCCTCCGCCCACGTTCCCAGAGATGCTGCAGGAGCAGCTCAGATTAGCAGCGCCAGCGAACCGCTGCCGTGTGGGTGCTCCGGCTTTACGCCACGTTGCCAGCCCGGGGCGCCCCTCGCAAACCACAGCCCGCGCACTCCCTGCTGCCATTTTGGGAGCTCCGGTCCCTTCGCTGGAGCCGATATGCAGAGCTCCCCCCCATGTTTGCCCTGCTTTGGGGAAAGACTTCTTTTTCAGCCATAGTGTAGACGAGAGCAGCCTCGGCGTTGCTCTAACTATGCAGCCTGGGCTGGAGCAAGCAGGTAGCGACTCCTGCATCCCCCTTGCTCAGACGGTCTGCGCCATGCTCTGACCACGGCTTCGTGCAGCGTCCTGCTCTCATTTCTGCAACTAAGCCCATTTCTTTTTCTCCTTTAATTTGTGAGACTGCCCCAGCACTTCCGTTTTGCACTATTTTGAGTGCAAATTTTTTTATTTTGCTTTTTGCAGCACTAACGTGTGGTGAAGCCAGCCAGCCCACATCCCTCTCCTGTCCCGCCCCAGTAGAAAAGCTGAGCGGGGCTGGGAGAGAGACGTGGTAGTAAATAGCAGGAAAACACCCCTGTTGCAGAAAGCTCTGTAAAGGGAAATGAATGAAAGGGAGCTGCTGACGCACCCGTCTGGACTCACGGTGTTTGGCCGGCACAGCTTCCCCCGTTGATGGGTTATGGGGAGCAATGGTTCGTCTCCACGAAACACAGAAGGGTGCAGAGGGGGGAAGGTGCTCGGCTGCCAGCAGAGCAGCTCCCACCGCCCAGGCCCTGGGCGCAGCTTGTGTCCCCTCCTGGGTGCCCAGCGGTGCTGCGGGAAGGTGGGGTCCCTCCCCAGGAGGGTGCAGCCCCAGCACTGAGAATTGGGCTGCTCCGAGCAGCTTTCCACTGCAGGAGGAACCCAGGGGACGCTCAACGTGCCAAGTGCGCGGGGAGTGTGAGTCATGCCTCGGGACCGGGAGATAAATCGCCATAAATGCTGTGGTTTTGCCTTTGGATCCTGCTCTCTGAGCTTTTCAGCGTTGCTTGGTTGCACTTTAAGTTGCCTCCGCAGCAGCAAGGGTTGCAGATTTAGGAGGAAAGAAGGGAAGAACTGAGATTTCCGTATCCCTGTGATTCAAGAAGCAAACACCGTGTTTTGTATGAGAAAATGTCTGGGATGTTTCTCACAGCATGTAATGAAACTGAGTTCGTTGCTGTAGGATCCAGGGTGGCCAAAAGGACAGACAGGCTCAAGAAAGGGATGAGATGGTGGTTTTGGAGGACTAGTGAGTTTATGAAACATCTCTGGCACAAGAAGACCTCAAGCTGCTGGTAGCTGGATGGGCTAGGGCTAGATTTCCTTCAGCCAGTGTGTGAGATGGGTCATCTACTCTGCTCCCGGGTGGACACGGACGCTGGCGTCTGGAGACGTGACCCCTTCCCCAGGGAGCTGCCAAGAAGTGACTGAAGGAGCCGTCCCTGGCTGTGAGACGGTGGCACGCCCCCAAGGAAACAGACCTGCACGTGGATTGCCAGGGAGATGGGGATGCTGTCTGGAAACCCAGGGTTGCGTCCATTCAGTCCCGTCTGCGCCAAGGATGCCAGGAGAGACGTGCTGAGGCCAGCGTGTGCTGACAATCGTGGGCCATCCCTGGCCTTTTCCCAGTTCTCCCTCTTAAAGGCAGCAAAAAGGGGTGTGAATATCTGCACAGTGGGTGTGGGGCTCTGGGTGTTTGTCCTGGCGTTGTCCCAGCTCGTGTACTTTGTCCCCTGGCTCCATCACTGTCCTCATCCCTTCCCCAGGGCTGCAGGAGTGAGTGAACGATGCCTGGAGGGTGTTCTCTGGCAGCCAGGCCCCAATAAAAGGTGTTTTTTTAATTCCTGTAGTGCCCGCAGAGCAGGAGCAAAGGTACTGGGCTGGACGTTGCGTACCTGGGCAAGATGTAACAGTAGGAGAGGTCACCTTAGAAGCGGGATTAGTTCATCCTGAAACCACCCCTGGAGATATTTGTCTCGTGGGATCCTAAAAGCCCCAAGCAATAGAGACCTTTGAGCATCTTGGTGTTTTACTGTAGGAGCAGCAACAGCCCCTGGCTACAACTTCTTGCACCCACAGCCGTCTGCCTCGGGGTTTCCCCAGGGACAAGGGAAAGGCACCGGGAGCACCACCAACCTGGGGACATTTGCCCTGACGCCAGGTTTGGGGCTGGGCTGGAGCCGTGGAGGATGCTGGGGAAGCTCAGCAGGGCCGCGGTGAGCCCTGGAGGCAGAACGGCTTTTATCCACCTTTCCTGCGGGCCTTCAGCGTGGCAGCCGGGGAAGGCTGAGCACCGCGAATGGCCTGGATCTTCTCCAGTTCCACCCTGCGCAAACATCCCCTTTGGCACCTCTGCTGCCCTGCGAGGAAGCTGGTGAGCTGCCGCCCTATTGACACAGCCAGGGATTTCTCTGGCCTGGGACGAGGGCAGGCAGAGCTGCATCCTGCCCGTGGTGTTGGCTGCCAGACCTGCCAGGGCTCGGAGGCTCTGGCGTTTTGCATGCCAAGGTGAGCTGGCACAGACCTCCCGGGAGGAAAACCTCCACGGCCCTGCAACCCACATCCCTGCCCGCGCATCCCTCGCTGTGCCGCAGGCTGCCTGCGGCTGGGCGAGAGGCAACACGGCAGGACTGTCCTCAGCTCAGCCCAGCTCACGTCGTGGCCGGTGGGGCTCTGGAGGGAGCCCCCAGCCCCATGCGTTGAGGCCACAGCCTGGTTGCAACCAGCCCATCTCTGCCTGGGAGTATCGTAAGGGACGTGGCTGCTTTAGACCTTTTTATTGCACAAATAGAGTGGCCAGGAATCAGCACGAGCAGCTCGGCTTCTTTATTTGCAAAGCCTCTGGTCCCCCCACCCTGCCCTGCCTCGAGGCACCGCACGTCTACGGAGAGCACCCGCTGCGGGAGATCCCCCAGCTCCCCACCACGGCAGAGATGACTCTGCGGCCGCCTGTGTGGGAAGCAGAGATTAATTTCCAGCAGTGGTTAGGTTCCCCTAATTTGCCCCAGGTGTCTGGGCAAAGCGCAAAGGGATTTTTAACTCCTTCGAGCCCCCACTCCAGATTGATGGGGGTGAGCCAGGCTCCCGACGGTCAGCTGCAGGAATGGGTGTCATTCCTAAGGTGGCATTTAATGGGGCGCATCCCAGGCTGGTGTGCGTGTGGTGCCTCTGTCCTCTACCCCACACCGGCCTGGGCTGGCGCCAGCCCATTGTGTTCGCTTTTCCTGCACGCGCCAAGCTCGCTGTTTGGGGAAAAAAATGGTCATTAAAATGTGAGCGTGACCCCAACCCAGCAGCGCCGGGGGGTTGCGGGAAACAGCAAACTGGCTTGCTCAGGAGTTTGCACTCAGAAACTTGCTCCTTTCAGTGAAATGGGATATTTTGGGTGGACGTATGTGTGGTCTACTGACTTTATGGAAAATAGGCTGATCCCGCTCTATAGGAACGACCCTCAGCCAAGCTGGGAAAGGGGCAGGAGGGCTCAGCATCCCATCCACCCCTGATCCCCAATGTACTTAACGTGTGGGCTGGATAACGGGACCACAAAGCAACGGGACACCAAAACAGCTTTTCCTTTAAAACCCTCCCCTCCTGGGGAAGCCATGAGATGCTTTTTCCATTGGGCTGCCTGGATCAGCCGCATCTTGCCGCTTGGCAGCCCAGCTGCAGCACCAGCACTCCTGGGTTTGGCGAGAGTTTGGGGGAGTGCAGAGCGTGCTGCAAACCCCGGGGCACACGCTCCCCTCTGCCCCAGCACTTTGGGTCTGCTCCTGTCTCTGCCGCTACACCCATGGGTCCCTTCTGTCTTGCTAAAGCAGGATTCTGAGGCTAGATTTTAGGGATGCTTTTGCTCCCGAGCGTGAAGCGTGAGACTTGCGGGGGGACACAGGCATCCCCTTGGTCATTGCAGCGGGGCGGACATCTGCCCCAGCCCAAGCAAACAGAGCTGTTCCCGTCTCTGGAGCTCAAGCAGAGCAGCGCTGACTTGTTCCAGTGTCCCAGAGGGACACGGCAGGGACCCCCTGAGCCTGAGTCTGCACACCTGGAACCCCATCCTCATGTCTGTCTGTCCCTCCGCTCTGCTTTAACACCTTGGCTGCTGATCACAAGGATTCGCAAGTGGTCGTGGTTCCCAGGCTGTCTTGGGCAGAGGGGCTTGAACAGGATTCGTGCCAGAGTGGCTCCGCGGCTGCTCTCATTTCTGCTGCTGGCATATCAGAGCACACCCATCAGCGCTGCCCTGGCTGCTGCTCGCTGCAAGTTTCAGCTTTCTCAATAAATACAACTGGTAAATCTATTAATTTTACCGCTCTAATTGATGCATTGCTGTAATTACCTTTTATAACAAGGCAATTAAACCCTATTAAAGATTATTAGCTAATTAAACCTCCTCTATACACACACCACCAACCCCCTTATGCGCGCAGATTGTTGGTGGGGGGAACTGGAATCCCGTCGCAGTCGGGGCCCTGCCGGTCAGCACGATGCCTGGCATGATGTGATGGGTGAGGATGCTGGACGGAGAGATCCGGGTCCCATCCCTGCCTCTACTACCATGTCTCCCTTCATCCTTGCACATGTCACTTACAGCCAGAGCGATAAGGGAGGGGGACTGCTACGTATGCCCAATCCAGTGATTTTCGGCTGTCTGGAATCAGTTGGGGAAAGAACTTGGAGGCTGGGGTCTTCTCCTCCTGGTTGTAGGGTGGTTGGGGATGTAGGGTTAACGGTGCTGTGTCTTGTTAGCCAGAAGAGAGGGTTGAAAAGGGAAAACCCCCACTTGGAGATGGGGTGTGTCGGCTTTGGAAAGGAAATAGCTGGAGAAATGGCCCTGTGCTGGGGCCGGGAGCAAGGGGAGCGTCTCGACTGGGGAGAGCACTTGGATGGCGTCTGTGGGATCGGGCTGGCTCAGTCCTGGGTTGTTCTGTGCCTGCAAAAGCAGGTGACAAAAGCTGTGCATGTCCTGGGAAGTGAACCCCAGGGTCCTTGGAAAGAGTCAAAAAGAGCTGAAAAGCAGCCCACAGAGCTCCTACCTGGGGCACTGCCTGGCCCGGTGGCACATCCCCTTCCCGTGTCCCTCCGTGCTGGAGCAGCTGCCTGGTGTGGGGGTCTCCAGAGCGGCAGCTCCTCTCACCGCCCCTGACCCCCAGAGCAGCTGCGCTTCATCGCTGCCCACATGTGCCCAAGTAAGTTTGCACTGCAGCATTTGCAGGCACGCAATGTTTCCAGGCTTTTTTGCAGGCCAAAGAAGCTTGGAGGCTGAAAGGGGTTTGAAATTCCAGGGATATGACTGCCTTCTGCCTTCTGAGTCACGCCAAGGAAGATAGAGCCCATGCTGAGAGCCTCTCCTCGAGCCACGCAGCTTCCCCATCCCTCCATCGCCCCTCGCCTGTCCCCCTTGCTCTGCTGCAGCATCATGCACACCGCTCCAGCTCCCTGAACGCTCATGGAAACCGCAGGAATTCACGTTTACGGGCTGAAGCATCGCGCCGTGCCCCAGCCCGCGCCGTGCCACGCAGGGGCAGCAGCAGGGAAGGGAGGTGCGGAGCGGAGCCTGTCCTCCCGGCTTGCCCGTGATGCAGCCTGGCTCATCTGGTTTAAATTAAACCCCTCCTGCCTCGCACGAGTGACAAGAGCCTCTTTGGCAGTGACTGGCTCCCGCCTGTGGAAGCGATGGGCTCCTCTGTCACCCCCGCATGTGTGCCGGGTCGGGATCCTCCTGCCCTGGTCCAAGGCAGGGCTGACGGCATCATCCCTGCAACCTTGCTTGGGGCTGGTGGGGAAGACAGAGCAGCGCGGGGCTGTCTGCAGCCAGGAGAAAGGGGGTTCGCACGGGTGCAGTGTGGGGGGCATCACCGTCCTGTTCCGGAGGGGCTCTGCATGGAGCAACCAGTGCAAAGGCGCCAGCGTCTGACCCTCCACAAGGCCTCTTTACTGCGGGCTGCCGACACCACCAAGGAGGATTGCAAGAGCCCTTGGGGATCCCCAGCCAGCAGACTCCCTCCAGACGCCCGTGTCGTCCTGCTGCCCCCAGCCCAGGGGAAGTTCTCAAACTCAGTCCCCCAGGGCAGCAAAGCGTGGGACCGAGCGCCAGGGTCCCATGCGTGGCAGGAGCTCTGTGGGGAGCGCAAGGAGGCAGGACGTGCCGGGGCTGCCAAAGCAGGCACAGGCTGTGCCGATGACCCTTAGCTGTCGTTCTCAGCTATTGCCCAAGCTGGTCCCTCCCTGCCTCTGCCCTGGCCGTGGTTTCTCGCATTCAGGCAAGGAAGCTTTAACCCTGCTGTCCTTGTCCCAGGAGATGCTCAGCGAACATCGCCTGCTCGGGGAGCACCCGGAGGCAAAGGGGACAAAGCACTTTCCTTCCCATCCCAGGGTTACTTTTTAAAACAAAACAAAGCTGCGGAGTGGAAGGAGGCTGTTTGTGTCCCACAGTGCCCCGCGGCTTGGCAGCCGCTGCGCCAGAGCCCTGGGCCAGACCCCGCCTTCGGCAGCGAGGCTGCGCGGCACGGGCGTCCCGGGGGGCTGCGGGTCCCCAGCCTGGCCTGCCATGGTGCCAGGGCCACCATCGCCATCCCCGTCCATATCCCCTGCCTGCATTGCCAGGACCTGCAGGCTCTCACCTCCCTTGGGGACGTGACATGCCTGGGGGTCCGCAGGGCTGCAGTGTGTCCCCCCCCCCCAGGGAAGGGGATAAGTGCGTGGGGGAATGTGGGGGAAGAAAGGCAGCCCGGGACAGGCGAGGAGGCAGAAGGTGGGAGGAAAAGGGGAATTCAGCTGCAAATGCAAAGGAGGAGAAGGGCTGAGCAAAGGCGTGGGGTAAAAGAGAGCAGACACCCCTGGGGCTGGCGGGGAGACCAACACTGGGTGGGTGGCGGCACAGCCACCCCCTGCACACAGCACCCAAGGGTGCCTCTGGGTCCAGAGAGGGACGCCCACCGAGCAGGGATGGGAAGGGGGGTGCAATGAGGCCGGGGGTGCTGAGCACCCCAAATACCCCCCGAAGCTCTCCCCACTGCAGTGCCAGGAGGGCTGTGCCCAGGCTGCCCCAGCCGCCCCCCCCAGCTCTGCCGCAGTGCCGGGGCGGCTTCCTGGCGTGTCGGGCTGTTGCTCTTTGAAAGTTGGACCCTGGATTTTTTCTGCGGTCCCCCTCCCCACCCTGCTGCCGTTCGCTGGCAGCAGTGACTCATCGGTGCTGGGAGCAGGGATTAATCATTCATAAAGCGCGCATGCACACACGCGTGTGTGTGTGTTTGCGTGTGTTTGCGTGTGTGGCTCTGGTTGCTGTGTGAGTCATTCCCAGCCTGCCCGGGGGCTTTGCTGCACTTCAATTAGCTGGAAAGCGAATCGAGATTGATTGCACCGCACGCGGGATGAGCCGGGCCGGCCGCGGCTCGGGGAGCCGCGCTTTCGCTGTGCCTTTGGCCTTGCGTCTCGCCAGCCCCGGACCCCTCCGGCCACAGGGGACGGCTGGGGCAGGTCATGCTTTGGGGTGCGCACCGCTGCCCAGGCTCTCGGCAGCGTCCCCAGCCGTGGGGTGCAGGTCCCTTTCCAGCTTTCCTCACGGCAGAGCCCAATTTTGGGAGCAGGAGCTCACAAAGGAGGAAGCTGGAGCCCCCATGACCACCACCCGCTGAAGTTTCTCGTTACACCCTCGTTTCTGGGGTGTAAAGGGGTTGCTCCTCCGTTCCCCTTGCTGTTCCCAGTTCTTCCTCTCCCGTGCAGAAAGGATTGGCTTTGTAGTGCAAAGCTGGGGGGGTTGAAGTCCGAGGAGGGGATCCCCCCCCC
>VZTL01069453.1:74386-102827 GCA_013400535.1 Scopus umbretta | reverse complement strand
CCCCCCCCCCCGGCAGCACTGGGGGGCGCCAGGAAGCGTGTGGCAGATCTGGAAGTCACGAGCTGCCGACTCTTGGCAGCGCTTCAAGGGAGGCAGGGCACCCTGCACCCTGCTCCAAACTGGCCAGCCACTGGGAGGACTGGGAATCACCCATGCTGGGAACTGGAGATACTGGAAGAATTTGAGATGACCTCTAAAAATCCCTTCCAACCCAACAATTCTGTGATTCTGCGAAGCGCTGGTGGGACTGGGAACGGCCGGCTCTGGGAGGTGGGAGACTGGGAACAGAGCTGCTGCCGGGAACTGGGGCAGGGGAAACAGGACTCGGTGCGCAGAATTGGGCGAGTTACAAACACGAGCACAGCTGGCATGGGAAATTGGGAGAAAGGATAAAACTGGGCACAGCTGGTACTGGGGAGAGGTAGGAGATGGGGACAGCCACTGCTGAGAGAAGTGGGCAAAGGTAGTGCTGGTGGAACCGGGGCAGTGTCCTCCGGTGCCCCAGAGTTCTACAGCTTGTGAAGCCTCAGGGTTCTGGGCTATCCTAGGCAACGGTGTCTTGGGTGACTTGGGATTCTGTGTTTGGATCCTCAGAGACCAGAGTTTGGGGTGCTCCAGGATCCTGTGCAGCCTGTGGCTCCTGCATTTGGGGTATGTCAAGGACCCCCCCAGCACCCTGGGGCCAGCTGCTGAGCCTGCCCTGTGCTGTGGGGCAGTGATGTCCTGGGGGTGCCCAGCAGAGGGGTCCTGCAGGAGCCTGGCTGCACCCCATCGCTGCAGCCCCTCTCAGAGTGCACTTTGCCCTTGCCAGGTCCCCCAGGCTGAAAGCCAGCCTCAGCTGGGGGAATGGCACTAGAAGAGGGGGGGCACGGGGTGTTTGCAAGGGGGTCACCCCGGGCTGCGTGCCCCAGAGCCGCCTTCCCAAGGCCCCTTTTCCCAGGGATGCTGTTCCAGCCTTTCCCAAGCAAGGACCTTGACTGATGCAAGTGGGTTGTCTCCACCCAGGTTTCGGGTAACTCCACCCGCCTCCTCCTCGCAGCTCCTCCTCCCGGTGCACAGCCCAGCTGGGATATAAGCAAGTCACTCAGACAACCAGGAGCAGCCGAGACAGCTGGGTGGGTGGCGTGGGACGCTGAGCTGTGCCCTGTCCTTCGCCTCGACGCCTGACCCCATGGCGACGCCTTCGCAGAAGAGGAGCACCCGCAGCGGGCCTTCGGGGACCCCCTTGTCCCCCACCCGCATCACTCGCTTGCAGGAGAAGGAGGACCTGCAGGAGCTCAATGACCGCTTGGCTGTCTACATCGACAAGGTGCGCTCGCTGGAGCTGGAGAATGCCGGCTTGCGGCTCCGCATCACCGAATCGGAGGAGGTGGTGAGCCGCGAGGTCTCGGGCATCAAGGCTGCCTATGAGTCGGAGCTGGCGGATGCCCGCAAGACCTTGGATTCGGTGGCCAAGGAGAGAGCTCGGTTGCAGCTGGAGCTCAGCAAAGTCCGGGAGGAGCACAAGGAGCTGAAAGCCCGGTGAGTGCCCTGGGGACCGGGGGGGACCGTGGCGGGACAGTCACTGTTGTCATGCTTGGCAGGGAGCTGGGAGGGAGGAAGGAGCGACCTGGAGGAGGCAGGGAGAGGGGAAACCCGTGACCCGGCTGGGGCAGGAGTGTCTGTGGCGGGGACCGAGAGCAGAGGGAAGCTCTCCCGGCATTCCTGCTCTCCCTCCAAGCGCCATCTTTGGCCGGGATGCCCTTGGAGGGGGGAATCTGGTAGCAGAGCTGCGAAAGCTCGGGGCTGGGGCTAAGCAGCCGTGCCCCGGGCTCCTGGGGAGGGTCTGCGCGACGCAGGGCGCGAGCGCTGGGCTGGCGGCGCCTCCGCGTTCGTCATCCTGGAGCTATTCCGAAACGCGCTCCAGCGCAGATCGGGAAGCGGTGCCAGCCAGCTGGCTCTGTCCTGCCCACAGATCTCGCCTGCTCGTCCTATTTTCCTCTGCTGTCTTTGGCACCGGTTGAAGAACCTGCTTGGTTTTTGTTTGCCTTAACCCTCCCTGCGCCGAGCTGTTCCTGCTCTTCAGGGTCCCCTGCTTTGGGACAAGCAACGCTTGGGCAACGCCTGCATCCCTTTCCCATCGGCTGGCTCTGGGTGACGTGCTCTAGGTCCGCTTTGAGGCTCAAATCCCCCCAGCCCCTTCCTGTCAGGTTTAGGTGTCTTTCCCTTCCTGACGCCAGAAATGCCGCCCACCCTGCTGCTGTCGGGCGCCTCTGCCCTCTCCTCCTCGGGACTGTGGCAGATGCCCAGCGCAGGCCCCCTGAGGACACGGGTCCCGGCACGGGGCTCCCTGGCTGGTGTCGCGCTGCTGGTCAGGCAGGGACCGGCCGCTGGGCTTCCCCGGGGCTCTGCTAGCCCATGCGGCATCGGGACCGCAGCCCTGTCATGCTCAGCTCCCCGAGTCCCGCTCCACGGAAGGAGGGAGTGGGTCCCTTTCCGTCATCAGTTTTGGCTCGGGGCAGGATCCAGGCCGGGCAGTGGCAGGACAACCACCTCTTCCTCCATTTCGTCTTTTGGCTCTTATTCTGGATGCCTCGTTTTGAGTCTGTACCAAATGAGGCTAAAATTAACTTCCTCAGAAGATGCCATAAATATTCTACCTACTGGGAAGGGGGTGAACGTGCAGCCTTTTACAGCTGTCTTTGAAAGCAGTGCGGCGTTTTATATTTAGCTTTCTGTTTCCCATGCGCTGCTGCAGCTCTGTCCCTAGATAAGGCGGCTTTGCTCATCCTGCAGGGCAGATCCCTGCTCTACCAGATCCCAGGGATCTGGCGAGATGAGGAGCTGAGCTGTCTAAAGGCTTTTGCTGCCGTATGCAAACCCAGAACTATCTTAGCCGTGATCTTTCGAGGGCCGGAAAAAATGCCCGGCCTGCAGCCGTCCCTGGCTGAGAGCTGCGTGCTCAGCCCAGAGCTGGCTGCGCCGCAGAGCGGTCCCTGCAAAAAAAAAAAAAAAGTGTTAAGCTTTCTCCTGCAATGGGCTGCGCTCCTGGAGCTTTCTGAGCTTGTTCCCTAACGCTGACAGATCACCCTGAAAAAGTGCTTTGACTTGAGGGGATTCCCAAAGAGCAGCTCTCGGTTTGGAGGCGGGTTTCAGTGGGGTTTCAGGCCGGCGTTTTCGGAGAACGGGTGGCGAGTACGATTTCTGAAGGAGAGAGGTGTTTCAGTGTGTTGAGTCGTCTCTGAGTCATGGTTTGCGAGATGGAAGAGTGGCTCAGTCAGGGGAAGCCAGTGCTATTCATTCCTGCGTCTGTCGTGACCCGGCTTCCTTGGGCAGTGGTATTGGGGCTGCTTTCCAGCCCCCAAAATCCTCGCAAAGGGGCTGCAGCTCATCTTGTGTCGCTGGGGACCTTCTCGATGTGGCAGAGTTGCTCAGAGAGGGGCACAAATCGGTTGCCAAGCCGCGACGTTGCTCCTAGGGCTCAGTTTGGCCCGGGTGCCCCGAATCCTTTGGGCATGGGGGAACGGGGTAGCCACGAGCCCGATCCTGCGGACAGGCCGGAGCCGTTCATGGGGTCAGGAAGGACCCGTGCGCTGCTCTCGTGGCGGCGCGGGCGTTGCTCTGCTCCCTGCCATCCGGCTGGGCAGGGAAGTACCGGTCCTGCCGGCTCTGCCTGCGCACCCCGAGCCCCTGGGTCAGCGCCTTGTCCTACACAATTTCGCCAGCCTTGGTGCAGTGACGCTTTGGCCGATAAATAATTCGGCAGCCCTCTGCTCCCCTCGCTCTCCCCGTCAGCCCCGGGGGAAGCGCTGGGTATCTCCCGCCGGGCAGGCGGCTCGGGCCTTGTTATCGGCACCCGCAGCGTTGCCGCTGCCCGTGGCCGGGGTTGTCTCGTCGGCGCAGAAGGGAGGGCTGGGGGTGTCAGGGCATGGCGTGTGTGGCTGCGGGCACGGTGCCCAGTGCTGGTGGAGTCAGTGGGTGCTGGGCCCACCCCGGGAGGAAGAGGAGCGGGGTGCTTCATCTGGGGTGGGGGAAGAAGTGCTGGCTGGAGCGGGACAGGGTGTGTAAATGGGAGACCAGTCTCACCAGCTGCTGATGCGCTGGTGCAAGAGCTGCATGGGTGAAGGAGGGTCTGGCCAGCCTGGGGCAGAGTTGGGTTGAGGGGTGCAGGCAGCTGCCTGCCCTGTGCCTCCCACCACCCCTTTCTTCCTGGCCAACTGCTCTTCCCTCCGGGCTGGACCCTTCCCGTTGCCCATTCGGCTGCTCTAGATGCTGGTCCAGGAGGGGCTTCCCAAAGCACCCACCCTGGCTCCTTGTACCAGGGGACCCTCATCTCTGTGCAGCCTGGCCCTGGCTGTGTCCCTGGGCAAGGGACCCCCTCTGGGCACCGCTGCCTGGCGCTATGCCACACATGTCCCCAGCTCCTGGGCTTCCCCGTCGGCTGCCCAGCCTTGTGTGGCCTCGGGCTGTGCCGGAGCCACGTTTGAGGCAAAGCAGAGGCTGCGGCGAGGGTGGCTGGTGATTCAGGGGTGCTGGCAGCGCCTGGCATCGTCCCCTCCCAGACTGTAGGGAGAGCCAGGACCAGCCTGAAATGCCCCTGTCCCAGGTGTCCCTGACCGGTGGTCCCCAAGGAGGGGCAGGCAGGTGGTTTTGGAGGGCACAGTCTCCAGCGCGGCACAGGGCTGCTGCGGAGAGACGCTCCGCACCCCGGTCCTGCCCACCGCCCCCTCTCCATGAGCTGGCTCCTGACGCACGGGGCGAAAACGGGAGCCGCAGCCCTTGCCTTGCTCCACTGAGGATTCGCCTCATCCCAGATCCACAGGGCAGAGGTGTTTGTCGGTGCAAGCCCCGGTTTGGGGGTGTAGGGGTATATGGATACAGCCCTCCCCAAGAGAGGAGCCCCAGAGGGGTTCCCAGTGCCCCGCTCCCGTCGGCAAGGGGTGGCTGTGCTGTGGCCGGCTCCCTCCTCCGAAACAGGAACCAGGCCCTCGTTAGTAGTGCGGCTGATGAGCGATGGCTTCCTGAATTGCAGCCCCTAACCTGATTAAGCCGGTGCCTTGGTAGTGCCTCTTCCTCCCCGGGCCCAGATCTCATCCCTGGCCCTAATGAGGAAAAAAATCTCCGGTTTTCCAAAGGTTGTTGTGGGAGTGGAGCTCATCCAAGGGCAGAGCAAAGGAGGAAGCAGCGAGGGTACCAGGAGGGCTGGGGTGAACCCTACAGCTCTTCCTTATCCCAGGTGACTTTGCCCAGCGCTGGGCTCAGCGATGCCCATCCAGGAAGGAGCAGATAAATGGGACACGTTGACTGAAAGGAAAAAAAAAAAAGGGGGGGGGGCGGAAAGCCTCTGTGTTGCCTTTAGCAGCAACGTGCTTGTGCTGGAACATTTTGCGTGGGGGAGAAACCTCAGGCTCCTGGGCTGTTTCCCCCCCTCTGTCTCATAGGAAACCCTGCCAGGGAAGGAATGGTTTGCCTCGGAGGAGGCTTTGCCCTTTCGGAGCAAACAAAGAACAGCTTGTGCAGCTGGGTGATGCTTTGGGGTAGCAGGCGATGTGGAGCTGGGGCTGGTCCGTGACACCCTGTGCCCCTCGAGGACCCTCTTAAAACACGCTACCCCTGAGTCTCCAGTGCTTTGGGCAGATTTACTTTCCCCTCTGATATCCACACCCGGCAGCTCGGGGTGGCTGGGCATGCCTGCCCTCCCTGTGTGCTGCGGGGCTGAAAGGCTCCGTGGCAAAAGCCCCTGTTGCTTTGAGGCTGAGTTTTTCATTAGCCCCTGGCTGTTTCTGTGCGGGGGTATTTCTTGTCTGTGCAAACATCCAGACCCCCCTTTTTTCCCCAGTTTCCCAAGCAGGACGATCTCAGGCAGAGGAAAATGCTCCAGCACTCTTGTTTTGTGGCTCTGCTCTCATTGCTGGCTGCATTCGCCAGCATTTTCCAGACGCTACTGTTACCCCATCCCGCTGCAGGGCTGGGCCATCCCCTTGCTGCGCGGCGTGTTCCTGGGGGTGCGGGGAACGAGAGGAAATCCCGTTGCCTTAAACATTTTTATTGTGATAGGATCCATCCTGGCATATTAAGGACCTCGGTTTCAGAGCTGGGGTATTAGAAAGAAAAAAAAAAAAATTGCAAAGGGAAAAGGGGCTGGTTTTGGTGTGGGAATGCATCCATCCCCTGTACAGTGCCTAGCACGGCGCGTCCCAGCCTGCCCTGACTGTGCTTGCTGCCACAAGTGTTTTTCAGCTTCACGCACGTCACTTCAGTTGTCTGAATCCCATTAGCGCTTAAACTTTGGAGCCCAGCAGAAGCGAGAGCCTTTTCCAGCGCGGCGCTCGGCAGAGGCATGTTAAGAGGGCGTCGCAGCCGGGGTGGGGCATGCCGAGCTGCTGCCAGCTCCTTATTTTGTTAAATTCGTGCCCTTTGGGAGCAGCAGTTTCCTTCCCTGCCGCTGGCAGCTGGGATAGGAGGAAGCCACCAGGTTCTCCCCCTGGTCCTGGCCAAAATTAGGGCTGGCATGGAGGAGATGGGCTGTCCTGGTGTAGAGCTGGGAATTGCCTCCCGCCGTCCCACCACCAGATACGTTGCCCATTTCCCCATCCTGCTCTTTCTGCGAGGCCGTTTGTTGAGCCTGTTCCTCTGTGACTGGCTCGGCATGTTCCCAAGCAGCCGAGGGCAGTGCCACGGGAAACCCGTGTCTGTCCGCAGCTGCCATCAGTCACCCGCAGCCCTTCACCGGGGTGTTGGGTCTGGGTGCCCACCTGCCTCCGCTCCCTTCCCCTCCCTGCTGGGGGTTGAATAGCCCCAGTGTGAAGCTGAACAACTGCAGAGGGCTGGCGCGGTCCCCCGGCCCCGCTTGGTGCGGCGGCAGCTGCAGCTCCGTGCACCGGCAGAGACGGCCGCGCCACAGCCTGGCTCTTGGCCGTCGGGGAAGAAGCCCGGTTTCAGTGTCTGAAGGGCATTGCAGCGTGTCTGTGAGCCCCACGGTGCGATCTGGGGCTGTGAGTATTAAGGAGAGCCAAAGGGGGTGGAAGTTGGTTAATGAAGTGCATTGAACCAAGCCCGCAGATGCCACAAAACCAAACTGGGGTTAAGCCACCTCTGTTCCTGAGCAACACTGAGTCAGCGTTGCCTGTTGTCGATCGTAAACCAATTTCCTTTCCACAGCGAAGGTGAAGGTGCCTGTGTCTGGGGTTATCCTTCAAGCCGTAGCCAGCCGTGATGCTCTGTTGCTGCCTTCCAACGTTTAGAGCCAGGAAGCGCAACATCGATAGGGACAAAGTTCCCCAACAGCCCGGGCAGCGTGCGTGGTGAATGACCTTGCTGCCTGTACTTTGCCTGGCTGAATTACAGGGCTGCACTATTGCAGGTGTTGGTGCCGTGTCCCTGCAAAGAGGCAGCGGAGCCAGGGTTAGGAGCGAACAACAGCTCTTCTGAAGCTTTTGAATTTTCGCATCCGGGCTGTGAGTGGCCCAGAAGCACCTCTGTAGGAGAGGGTTTCTGATCGCAGAGTCATCTCAACCCTCTTAGACAAAAGCCACCTCCAGCCGCTTGCTCTGCCTCCCGCTTCCGACATCTGCGTCCTCCTGCCATCCAGCTCCGTGCCCCCACCTCTGGCTGAGCAAAGCTTGGTGTCTCCCTGCCGCAGGGCCCAGCTGGAGGCCGAGCTCGGTAGTGCCAATTTGTTGGGTTTTTAGTTAATAACCATTTAGGGACACGCTTTCTCCATTAAAGCCCCAGCTCTGATCATGTGAGCCCAAAAAAAGGTCAAGCTCTTGACATGGATGCGTAACATGTGGGCTTCAAAGGGGCAGGAGCCCAAAGGAGACTTGGCACCAGTGCTCGTGGGCACCCGGCTGTTTTCCAGCACTGGGGGTGGCCAGCTGCCCCATTGCAGCTCCCCGTCCCCGCTGGGAAGAGCCACTTGTCCTCTTCTCCTTGCAGTACGGTGACTGAGCAGAGCTGTGGCCTCACGGGTAGCTTTGGGGAGGGTTCTGCATCCAGCCCTGGCCACGCTCACAGAGCCTTTGCAGCCCAGTGGTGAAGCGGGGCATGCATGGTGGCAATCAAAAGAAGCTCCGTGAATGGTGGCAATGAAACCTCTGTGCCACTCTCCATGTCTTTTTTTTAATGCCTGTCCCCCTCTATGAGGACAGGGAGGGAGGTTGCAGCAGGGATTTTTTCCTCCAGTGAGTCTGGAGGTCTGGACGACATGGCTCTCCGGAACCTGAGCATCTTCCCCCCCTCCATGTTCCTCCAAAACACAGTCCTGGAGGAGGATTGAAGACCGGCACCGGGGCAGGAGCAGGGAGATGAGTCAAGCTCAGCTGCATGTCTTTGGGCTGGAGCAGGGTGCGGCCGCCGCGGGGCCACGCTTTGCTGCGTCCTCGGGAGGTCCCCGCCGCTCCGGCAGTGACGCTTGCCTGCCCCTTCCTTCCTGGCGTGACGGGTGCTCGTGGATAACCCGCTCCCTGGCAGCATCGGTGGGGTGCAAGGATGCCCCCCTGCAGGGCACCGTGCTGCGCTCGCTCCCCCGGTCATCTCCCTGCAGCCCTGTGGGCACTAGGAGAAATTAGGGAGAGTTTTGCAAAGCTGAGCCTTCCTGCCATGGGCTTTAGGGGTTGTGAAGGAGAGTGCTGGGGAGAGCGTATTTCTTCCGTGGCATCACGCTTTTGTAGGCTGGCTTGCACCCGGAGCCCCCGTTTGCAGTGCAGAGGCGCAAACCAGCGGCACGCGTGTCCCGACTAGCAAGCGGCGCTGCTTTTTGCAACCCGGCCTTGGCTCCACGGCTCCAGCGCAAAAACCTGCCGGACTGGGGCTTGCCTTGCGGCGAGCGCTGCGTGGGCACGTGGGGCTGAGCAGGAGGGAGGGAATGCCGTGGCCCCGTTTGCAGGGCGATTCTGTGCACGCAGCAATTGGGGCTAAATTGCACTTTCTAGGGATGCCACGTCTGCAGCCCTTGCTAGTGGGGAAGTGGTTATTTCCTGCACACGCGTCGAGCGGGTCTGGGCTTCATCCTGGCACGGCGCGGGCTGGCAGGGAAAGCAGGCGGAGGTATCTGCCGCACCGGCTGCGTATGGCAGACTGCAGCAAAACGCCGGCGTTCATCTTCACCGCCGCTCGTCCCTGTGTTTTCCCAATGGCATCGCATTCGGACCCATCCCGGCAGCCACCCTGACGGAGGTGGCGCAGCCGGGAGCTCGCAGCGCCGGCAGTGACTCACGCCGGCAGCCGAAGTGGGCAAACAAGGTGGCTCCAGTGCAGCCCGCACCGGCCTCGCCGCCGCTGCATGCAAACAAACCTTGTGGCAATGTAAACACCTTGCCTGCCTTTATCTGCGCTCTCGGAGCTGGAATAGCAAATGCTTTTGTTCCCAGGAAGATGGGTGGCAGCAGGATCCGACAATCCTCCACTTTGTTTCTTAGGCAAATTTTGCTGGCCGGAAGCTTTGCCTTCTTGGATTTATGGAACATGGGGTGAGCTGCTGCTGGAGTGGAAAAAGGAGACCTTGAGCTTGCTCCCCGTTTTGCCTCTCTTGGGTCCTCTCTGCCTTGTCCCACCTTGCCCAGGGACTCTGTTCCCAGCTGTGGATCGGTGCAATGCAGCAGGCGCTGGCTGGGGTGCAGCTTTCTCCCCGCAGCGTAGCCGGGACAGCAGTGCCCCCATAAGCAGAGCAACCCCCTCGTTGCTTTCCAGCACCCCGCTGAGGGGCTGCAAAGCTTTGCATTCGGCGACGCCGTTGGACCGCGCGTGTGTGCGGAGGGAAAGGAGGCGACCGCCACGTTTGCATGGTGGCAGCGCGTTTCCTTGCTCCTGGGGCTGGGATTTGCATCCCTGCTCCTTCTCCGCTGCTCCGAGTCCTGGCCGCATTGCCAGCTGCCAGCAAAAACACGAGCTTATGGCTGTTTCCCCCCTGCCCCAACGCTCCCGGTCCCAAAGACATGATTAACATGAGTGACTCAGCTCACTGTTTTTAACTACGTTTGTAAGGCCTCCCGCACCGTGTCAGGGAAACACCGGGAATCTGTGCTTTTGTCTTCATCTTTTAAGGCCTGTGTTTTGTAGGCTTTGCATTTCTCATTCATCAGGAGAAGGATGTATTAAAGTAAATCTCATGTTCTGGGATTTCTATGGAGGTGCAACACAAGGAGTTGTTTTAGGTGCAAAAAAAAAAATAAATTGCATACAAAACTTGCCCATTAAGTTTGAATGTGGTTATTGCAAAAACTGGAATTTGCTGTGTCAGAGTAAGGTAGTCAAGACTGAGCAAAATCCCTTAAATTTCATTCAGTCCAAAATGTAATTGTTCTGTGAATATTTGTCCATTATACTGATGATATGAAACTGCACTTGTCATCATTGTGAATGTTCACAGTACTGCAACAAAGATTTTGAATTTACTTGTTCTCTTCCCAAAGGCACAATGCAGGCGTAAGCTTTAAAGGAGTTTTTATATTATATACAACACTACAAATTGTTAGCAAATTCTGGGCTGGAAAAACAAGCTCTCTTCTAGTGTCTTTTCTACTGAAACCTTGTCCTCAGAAGATGGAAAGCGAGCACCGTGGAAGGTGGTGTATTCACATATTTGAGCTGTGCCTAAAAAATTTTCTTTCCAGCACAATTCCAGTCTTTTTCTTAGAGAGTTCCTTTTTCCTGATGAAGGACATTATTGCTTTAATCTATATTTAAGCTGCTTTAAGTCCAGGCCGTCAAGTGTCTTTTAGATAACCTGATTCAAAATTCTGTGGGAAGCCAGCAATAGGCAAGCTGGCACGTTCATAATACACGGTTTTGGGTTGTGCCGAGCTTTGGCTGACGAGCGGAGATTGATCAGCGCTTGATCATGGTTTTCCAAGCAGTTGAGATGTTCAGGTCTCAAGCCTGAACATCTCAAGCCTTTGGTGTTTTTTTTTTTTCAATGGAAAATGCAATTTTTGCAAGCAAGGAACCAGCCCTCCCTCTGGAAACCCCAGGGTCAGCCTCAGGACCTGCACAGACAAAAACATGGGCTGGGTTTTCTCCTGTGCGCCATGCAGACAAATTGCCTAGCTCTGGAATCGCAGCTTTGGGGACAAACCTGGGGCTGGACCAGCTTTGCTAAATCGAGTTGCAAGTGGTGGCGCTTTGCGTGTAATCCCAGCTGGGAGGCCCGGGTCCGTGCTTGTTCTGGGTAACCCAGGGTTTTGGTGGCGAAGGGAATCCACAGAGAAGTTCTCCCCCGGTTTTGCTCGCTCAGCTGCCAGCGGTGCCGGGGTCTGCGCGCTCCTGGCACTGGTGGCTTCCAGCAGCCGATGCTCGCTGGCTCTTTCCAAGCTCTTTGCATCCTCTTTGCATCTGTCTCCTGGGGCACACGGCTGTGGAGAATAAGTCCTGCCCCTTGTCTATGCAGAGACACAGATTTATGCCTGACGCAAACCTCACCTGGGGCCCCCAAAAGCGCAGCGTGGGCAGCGGAAAGCCAAGTCGCGTCCGTTCCCCCATCGACTCTGGCAAAACCCCCTTTTCCAGCTATAAACCCCCTCTGGTAATACCATCCACCCGTCAAAACCACGGAGCCCTCCTGTTACTAGGGGGGACGCAGCCCAAACAGCAACGTCACTTGGTGACTTGGGGTTTCCATTTCGAGCCGCTGGCGAAGGCTGGGATGAGTCACCAGCGCTGGCGTGACAGCCCGGGACGGGGAGCTAGTGCCACTGGGGCTCCCCAGCCAGCACAGGGTGCCTGAGCCTTTTTCATACGCTATTTATTCTCTGAAATCATGTTTCTGGCTTTTAAGTGGTGAGGGGGGCCATCAGTCCGCGCCGTGGACACGTGCGGTGATTTGTTGCAGTGCTGATGAAGCCTAATTGCTTTTCCCCATCGTGAGAGGCGAGGCTGCGGGGAGATGGTGTGTGGGCGCGGGGCGTTTGCTCTGGCGTATCTGGCGAAAGGAGGAAAGCTCCTAAAGGCTTTGTGGGGAGCATTTGTAGCTGATTCCTGGAGGGATCAGCTGTGATCGGGTCCAGTCGCGCTGGACTTTGTATGCGCCCGCAACTCCCGGCGAGGCTCCTGGTGATGGAGTTTGTGGAGGGATGGGAAATGACTAAGATTTTGGGAACCCCAGGCTGAAGGGTCTGTTTGCATCCCTATGAAATGCTCTTTTCTGGTTCCCAAAGAAGCAGTGGTTTTGGTTCGTTTTTAGGATGCAAGGAAAGGCCAGATCCCAGTTCCAGGAGGGGGAAGCCCAGCTCTTAGGAGACGCCAACGAGCTGTTCTCGCTCCCGCTGGGGCCATGCGGAGCTGAGCAAGCCCCTCGGCCTCAGGGCTGAGCATGCCAGGAGCGTGCGGCATGGCCGGCACCAACCCTGGCAGCGGGAAGGGGCTTTGGCACAGCTGACGCTGGAGGGTGGGGGCTGTTTCCACGCATCCTTGAACACAGCCAGCACTGGCATCCCCTGGCTGCCATTTGGCAGGGGTTTTGGTGCCTAACAGGATGCTCGCTCCGTGCAGATGTTGTCCTCGCTATACATCGCGCTGGCTATTTACAGCTCCCCTGCTAGGAGACCGGCTTATGTTTATCCTGGTGATTTGGCAAAGGCACAGCGGCACAGATGAGTCAGGAGCTGGGAGAAGCTGCTTTGCCACATTCCCATTGCCCCACCGCAAAGGTTTTCCCAAGACCGCCTTTCCTCATGCTGTCCCTGCTGCTTGCCCCGTGCGGCCCTGGTCCCAGGGATGGGGGAGCGATCCCCGGGATGGGGAAACAATCCCTGGGATGGGGGAGTGATCCCTGGGACTGATCCCAGGTGCTGGAGGCAGCGCAGTGCAGAGCAGCAAGCCCAAGGTGAGGCAGAGCGGGTTTTCTGGGTCCTCCCAGCGATCAGATCCATCGCAAACCTCCTCGGGCACATGATGCCTCTCTTGCCTCAGTTTCCCAACCCGTAAATATGTCGTAAAGCCTTTCCTGGGGTAGTGTTTCCCCAGTCTTGTGGCAGGGTTGCAGGGGAGCAGGCTGGTGTGTCGCCTGGCTCCCTGGCAGCAAGGTGAGAAAGAAACCCGCAGTCCCTGGGGATCTGCAGGCGTGCAAAAAAGATTTATAGATTGGGGCATGAGCCTGTGAGCTCCCCTGACTTGGCACCTTGTCTGGGGTGGGGCGGCTGCGATTTGGAGGCAGGGAAGGAGGGGGAACGCCCGTTTCTCCCACTGGCTCCATCCCACCCCGTTGGTCCCCATCCAGCGTGGGGAGCTCGGCGCTGCCCAAGTGCCGCCGCGCCGAACGGCAGCCGCTCCGCCCGTGGGAGCAGCCTCGTGCTTCAGAAATGGCTCGTGGTGGTTAGGAGTAGGGTGAAACCAAAAGGGTGTTTCCTAAAGCGCATCCAGTGGGCTTTGGCTTCTCGGAGAGGGTTGGCGCCATTCCACCAGCCCGGCAGGGCGCATGCCCAAAGCTGCTCGCCTCTCGTGAGCTCCGACGGCTCTGGCCTGTCTCAGCTTTTCCAGAGGGAGAGCCCAGATCTGCCAGATTTCTGGGCTGGGATTTTGGGGCAAAGCAAAGGGGAGCAATAGCAGATCCTGGGCGCTGCTCTGCGGGGCTGTCCCTGAACCTTCTGCAGGGACCATCTGCCCCCAGGGTCTTCAGCCCTGGCTCTTTTTGAAGCCGTCGCATCAGCTTTGCAGGCTCATTTCTCTGTCTGTGCTGAGCACAGTCAGAAGAGGTCCAACTTTCCATTAACATTTGGATTTTCTGGCAGCTTGGCTGCAATTTTCTTTTTTTTTCTCTCCCCTCCTTCCTGCTTTTAAAAGCTAAAAATAAAACATCTTGAGGCCCCTTTTCCCTCCATCTTTTCTCTGGAGACATTTGTTTCTTGAGGATTTGGTGCCTCTGTTGTGTTTTCTCTTGGCTTCAATAAATGCTTGTTTTTACACTCAACTCTCCTGGCACCGGGGGTCAAATCCTGGGGGATGCTGAGCCCATGTCCCCTGGCTGCAGGCACACACCCCTTCAGGGTGGATCTCTGCTTCCCTTTTGATTCCAGAGGATTTGGGAACTTTTAGGCTCTAGCAGGCAGGGTGGGGACACCAGTGAAACCCTCTGGGGAGGAGGAGGAAGGTCCCTGTTCGTCCCCTTGCAGAGGGAAGTGGGAGCGACACAGCTGCCATGAAAGTTTTTATTTTTAGCCCAGCGTCAGCTGGAGCCCGTGAGGCTGCAGGGGAAATAAAAGCAGGACCCAACAGGAGGTGAGGGGAAAAGCCAAAGCCTGGCTGGGCTGGAACGGGGATCGCAAGGGCTTGCGTGGACCGGTGGGCACAGGGGTCCCTGGGGAGGGAGAAGACTTGCATGCATGTTGAAATCTTGTGGGAGGCTGCCGCGTTCGGGGTCAGGACGGTGTTTTGAAGGAACATGGGGGTTGATGCTCAGGTCCCGGAGAGCCATGTCGTGCAGACCTCCAGACTCACCGGAGGAAAGGACAGGATAGGATTCGTCTCACCCTCCTCCTCCCTGCAAAACTGCTCCCAAACTCAGCCCCGCGGCCACTGCCGCTGCAGCCGTCGGTGGGCTCCGAGCTCCCGTCTCTGCTCCAGGAGGCTTTTAAGGAAAAGGGATTTGTTCTCGAGTCTTCTGGGGTTTACCACGGGGCTTTCTAGGCATCAACACGTTTTGCCCTGAGCCCCAGATCCCTCCAGTCTCTGGAGAGGGCGAATCTGTCGCCACTGCGGAGACACAAGCGTAAGCGTCTAGTCTCGGCATTTTCCCCTCCCTGTGTCACTTAGGAATGGTACTGGTGTCCCCTAAAGAGCCAGAGGCCTCAGGATGCGCCTGGCCAGTGACCTGCAGCGGTACCCAGGTCTCTGCAGCCAACACGACGAGCAAAGAGCTACAGAAGCAAAATGCCAAGGGAAGCTCTTCCTAGATGGAGTTCAGCGGTGGTTAACTCGATCAAGGACGGTAGGATTAAAGCCTGCCGGCAGTGCCGGGCCACGCTGGCTGCGAGGGCGAGCCACTGCCAGATGGGAAAACTCAGCCTCAACTGTTGCTTGCAATGAGCCAAGGAGGCTCCGGATCCACTCCCAGATGGCATTTTTGTCCTGTGAGTCACTGGCATGAAAGGAGTGGTTTGCACTGGAAGCACCCGCCGGTGTGGCGCTCGGGTGGCCGGCTCCGGCAAGCGGGACCGCCGTTTCCCGCAAAAGGGGGCTAATCAAGTACGGCAGGGCCTTGCTCATTGTGAATATCTCAGAACGACTTCTCCGTGCTCGCTCAGGTCAGAAAGCAGAAAAAAATGCAGGAAAATCTGCTGTTGGCCAAGCGAGGAGCTTCCCACATACGTGCAAGTCTGAGAACGCAGGTCCCTGCTCGTCCTGGGGTCCCGGTCCCCGTGGGCAGGAGGAGAGGAGTTGAACCACCTCCTCGGCGTCTCGCTGCTGACCTTCCCCATCCTGCCTCAGGGCCGGATCCTGCAGCTGGGGCAGGCTGAGCGCTGTCTGCGCTGCAAGCCCCTCCCTGGTATTTTTTACCCATGATCTAATGGCGCGGGTGTGTGCTCACCGCCCCAGGAATGTGCACCGCGCGCCGGCATGCAGCCAGCGCTCGCCCACGGCCAAGGGGGCACCGCAGCCGGCGCCGGTCCCTGAGCGTGTCCTGCCTCCGCGAGTCCTACACCCGATTTTCAGGGAGGTGGGGTGACAACCTCTATCAGGAGCCAACAGCACAAGCCACCCCAGTGCTGACGGCCACCGGGTAGCACCGAAAGAGCATTGGGTCTTGTCTTTTTATAGGGCCTACCAAAATAGCATCAGGTTGCGTTTTGGTGGTTTGGTCGGATCGGGTTCCCTAGGCACACAGCGATGTGTCTCGAGTCTGCTGCTTGTAAGAAATGGCCTCGACCTGCCGTCAGAGGGCTTAGAAAGCACGGGGGGAAATGGAGGCACGGGATGGCGCAGGGGCTCGGAGGTTGCACAGCAATGCTGGAGGCTGGGACACCCATCCGTAGTCCTGGGCTGAGAGAGGGCTGAGCCCAGGCCGGGGCCACGGGGAGCTGGCATCGCTGCTCTGCACCCACCAAGTGACAGCGGCACGCTGAGCTCGTGGTGAGGCATGTCCCCACCTGGGGCGGCCCCCGGCCCCGGCTCGTGGCCCGGTGTTCTCCGTCTGCTCCAGGGAAAGGCACCAGCCTTCCAGCGCTGGCAAGGTGTCACAGGTTCTCTGCCCTCCTGCTGCCTTGGTTGGGCAACTCTGGCTACGGGGCGGCTTCTGCACCCTCCAGCACCCTCGCTCCTCCCCAGCTGCCGCCGCACCACGCAGCCCCATGCTGCACCGTGCTACGCTATGCAGCGCTGTTCCGCGCTGTGCCGCCCCATGCCACACCGCTCTCCACTGTATCACACCACGCTGCGCTGCGCTGTGCTGTGCCATGCCTTCCTATGCCACGCTGCGCTGTGCCACACCACGCTGCGCTGTGCCATGCCTTGCTGCACCACGCTGCGCTGTGCCACACCACGCTGCGCTGTGCCATGCCTTGCTGCACCACGCTGCGCTGTGCCACGCCACGCTGCGCTGTGCCATGCCTTCCTGTGCCACGCTGCGCTGTGCCACACCATGCTGCGCTGTGCCATGCCTTGCCACACCATGCTGCGCTGTGCCATACCATGCTGCGCTGTGCCACACCATGCTGCGCTGTGCCATGCCTTGCCACACCATGCTGCGCCACACTATGCTGCACTGTGCCACGCTGCGCTGTGCCGTGCCTTGCCGCACCACACTGTGCCATACCACGCTGCACTGTGCCATACCATGCTGCGCTGCACCATGCCTTGCTGCGCCACGCTGTGCTGTGCCACATCACGCTGCACTGTGCCATGCCTTCCTGCACCACACCACACTGTGCCATGCCTTGCTGCACCACGCTGCGCTGTGTCACACCACGCTGTGCTGTGCCATGCCTTCCTGCACCANGAGAGAGGGCTGAGCCCAGGCCGGGGCCACGGGGAGCTGGCATCGCTGCTCTGCACCCACCAAGTGACAGCGGCACGCTGAGCTCGTGGTGAGGCATGTCCCCACCTGGGGCGGCCCCCGGCCCCGGCTCGTGGCCCGGTGTTCTCCGTCTGCTCCAGGGAAAGGCACCAGCCTTCCAGCGCTGGCAAGGTGTCACAGGTTCTCTGCCCTCCTGCTGCCTTGGTTGGGCAACTCTGGCTACGGGGCGGCTTCTGCACCCTCCAGCACCCTCGCTCCTCCCCAGCTGCCGCCGCACCACGCAGCCCCATGCTGCACCGTGCTACGCTATGCAGCGCTGTTCCGCGCTGTGCCGCCCCATGCCACACCGCTCTCCACTGTATCACACCACGCTGCGCTGCGCTGTGCTGTGCCATGCCTTCCTATGCCACGCTGCGCTGTGCCACGCCACGCTGCGCTGTGCCATGCCTTGCTGCACCACGCTGCGCTGTGCCACACCACGCTGCGCTGTGCCATGCCTTCCTGTGCCACGCTGCGCTGTGCCACACCACGCTGCGCTGTGCCATGCCTTGCCACACCATGCTGCGCTGTGCCATACCATGCTGCGCTGTGCCACACCATGCTGCGCTGTGCCATGCCTTGCCACACCATGCTGCGCCACACTATGCTGCACTGTGCCACGCTGCGCTGTGCCGTGCCTTGCCGCACCACACTGTGCCATACCACGCTGCACTGTGCCATACCATGCTGCGCTGCACCATGCCTTGCTGCGCCACGCTGTGCTGTGCCACATCACGCTGCACTGTGCCATGCCTTCCTGCACCACACCACACTGTGCCATGCCTTGCTGCACCACGCTGCGCTGTGTCACACCACGCTGTGCTGTGCCATGCCTTCCTGCACCACACTGTGCTGTGCCACACCACGCCACGCTGTGCCATGCCTTCCTGCGCCACGCTGTGCTGTGCTGCTCCGGCACCGGCCTGGTCCGCACTGACCTCTAGTGGGTGCAGCTGGGCCGTGGGTGTGCGTATTGCACACGGGCGTTACAGCCCCGAGACAACTCCTGCTCACCCAGCTTTTCCCAGTCCTTTCTGCTTTCCAGTAGCTAAACTGGTGCTGGACATACCAGGTGGCCGGGACCTGCCGGTCCCTTTGGCGGGTGGGTGTTAGGTACAATCCTGCCAGTCTTTTGGGTGCAGAGGGGTGTGGATGCGATGCTCTGTGTGCTTGGGGTGGGGGTGTAGGGTGCAATGCCTGGTTCCTCCCTGCCATGCCACTTATCCGTGCCGCCTGGTGCGTTGCAGGAATGCCAAGAAGGAAGGGGACCTGCTGACCGCCCAGGCGCGCCTCAAGGATGTGGAGGCTCTGCTTAACTCCAAGGAGGCTGCGCTTTCCACAGCCCTGGGTGAGAAAAGGAATCTGGAATCTGAAGTGCGGGACCTGAGAGCACAGGTGGCCAAGGTGAGCAGAGGCAGCCCTGTCCCCAGCTGTCGCAGGGACCCCCCAGGTCCCCTCTGTGCCAGGGGACTGTGGGGCAGAGGCACGGCTGGGTGGTGGGTCCCTAGCCAGCGCTGGGTGCTGTGCCTGGACAGTCCCCAGGAGCCAGCCATGACGGTCCTTCTCGATTCCCTGCAGCTGGAAAGCGCCTTGAGCGAAGCCAAGAAGCAGCTGCAGGATGAGATGCTGCGCCGTGTGGACGCCGAGAACCGGCTGCAGACGCTGAAGGAGGAGCTTGAGTTCCAGAAAAACATTTACAGCGAGGTGAGCCGCAATGTGCTGCTGCGGTGCCGGGCTTGCTTGGGACGACACACCCCGCGTGTTGTCTCCATCCTCAAGCCAATCTCACCCCGCCGTGACACCGTGTCCCCTGACCTGTCCCCAGGAGCTGCGGGAGACCAAACGCCGCCACGAGACCCGGCTGGTGGAGATCGACAACGGGCGGCAGCGGGAGTTTGAGAGCAAGCTGTCCGAAGCTTTGCAGGAGCTGCGGAGCCAGCATGAAGCCCAGATCAGACTTTACAAGGAGGAACTGGAGAAGACCTACGGGGCAAAGGTGAGCAGCACCCGCGTGCCGCCGTCCTCTTCCGACCCTGCCCTGCAGAGTGCTGGTGGGCAGAGGGTGCTGGGGGTGGTAACCCTCCTGTCTTGTCCTCCAGCTGGAGAATGCCAAGCAGTCGGCTGAGAGGAACAGCAACATGGTGGGTGCTGCCCACGAGGAGCTGCAGCAAACCCGCATCCGCATTGACAACCTCTCCTCTGAAGTCAGCCAGCTGCAGAAGCAGGTGAGTCAGGACCAAGGGATTCCTCTGGATATCCGCCCCTGGGGATGGTCCCCTTCTGGGGATGGCCCCAGGTGGAGCAGCCACCCTCACCTTGACTTTCCACACAGTTGGCCGCCAAGGAGGCGAAGCTGCACGATTTGGAGGATATTCTGGCCAGGGAACGCGAGACCAACCGGCGCCTGCTCTCCGACAAGGAGCGGGAGATGGCCGAGATGCGGGCACGCATGCAGCAGCAGCTGGACGAGTACCAGGAGCTGCTGGACATCAAGCTGGCTCTGGACATGGAGATCAACGCCTACCGCAAGCTGCTGGAGGGCGAGGAGGAGCGGTGAGCACGGGGCACTGCACCCGGTGGGCTCTGCGGGTCCCAGACCTCGTGTCCTCACTGGCTTCATTTCACCTTCTTCTCCTTCCCAGGCTGAGGCTGTCCCCCAGCCCTTCCTCCCACAAAGGTGCATCCCGTAGCCACTTGTCCACCCCAGGCTCCTCCAAGAAGAGGAAGCTGGAGGACAGCGAGAGTCGGACCAGCTTCTCCCACCACGCCCGGACAAGCGGCCGTGTCGGCGTGGAGGAGGTGGACTTGGAGGGCAGATTTGTCCGTCTCAGGAACAAGTCCAATGAGGTGCGTTTGCCTTCGGGGAGGATCCCTGGGGGAGTAGTTCAGCCCCACTTCCCGCCATGGGCAGGAGGTGAACCGGGACAAGCTGGGGAGGAATCGGGGGATCTCAGGGTTGCTGCTCTCTCTTTCGCAGGACCAGGCGATGGGGAACTGGCAGATCAAGCGGCAGAATGGGGATGATCCTCCCATCACCTACCGTTTCCCCCCAAAGTTCACCCTGAAGGCTGGCCAGGTGGTCACGGTGAGTCACTGCCCGGTGAAGGATCCAGCCAGGATCCCAAACCCAGTCGGGCCATTGGTGACGTGGAGTGGCTGCAGCCAAGGCACGGGCTCCTTGGCACGTAGATTTTTGGGGGGGACAGACCCGCATCCCCGAGATCTGGGCTCTTCAGACCTGAGATGTTGCTCTTCTCTGTGCTTTTCTCCCTAGATCTGGGCCTCGGGGGCTGGGGCGACCCACAGCCCCCCCAGCAACGTGGTGTGGAAAGCCCAGAGCAGCTGGGGCTCCGGGGACAGCCTGCGCACCGCCCTGATCAACTCCAACGGGGAGGTGAGATGGCAGCACCGGGTCGGGGCACAGGGGGGTCAGCAGACACCGAACCCCTCCAACTCCTTTCCTCTCCCCCATAGGAGGTGGCCATGCGGAAACTGGTCCGCACCGTGATCATCAATGATGAAGATGAGGATGAGGACGACGATGAAATTAACATCCACCACCGCCATCACCACGTGAGTACCGCGCTGGGGAAGGCGCAGGTCTGTCGCAGGGATGCTGGGGGAGATCAGGTCCGGTCCCAGTCAGGGTGGGAAGCAGCTCAGTGTCACACAGGATCAGGCCTCACGGGAAAAGGCAGCTGGGAGGCTGCTGTGGAAACAACCACATGGGAGAAGCCAACAGGCCTCTGACACCTGGAGAAGATTACTACTTGCCAAAAAACCTCTAGAGACCTTGCTGGAAGTCATCTCCAACCCTGAGCAACCTTGCCCTGCTGCAAAAAGGGCTGGAGGAGCCAGGAGGGAGGCTGAGCTCGTCGGGTACCTCGCATCGCTTGGAGGTGGAGGACAAGATGGTGGGAAGCTGATGGACGACACTTCTCCACAGCAGCTGCTCCATCCTCTCCACTTCACGAGGGTGCTGGAACAAATCCAGAGGTGACTTTGTCCTTCCTCTCAGCCCCATCGCTCTCCTCACGGAGCTGAAATATGCACCAGGAAGAGCAGCAGGCAGAGAGCAGGCAGCAGGCAGAGAGCAGGCGGCGTGCCAGGAGCAGAGCTGCAGCCGCTTCTCCCCATATCAAAGAAAACGTCCCTGGCTGCAGCCCAGAACCCCCTGCCAGCCCATCCCGCAGGGAGAGATCTGTCTTGCACACGAGATGCCCACAGGAATCATGCAGAGAGAGATGCCGTCACCGCCCCACTGTGCCTCAACACTGGTGAAAAATGTGCCAGATGCCGCTCCTGGGGCTCTGTGCGGCAGGAGCAGGATGGTGCGTCCATCATCCGCTTTCCTTTGAGTTCTCTGGATCTGAAGAGCTGTGCCGAGACGGATATCGATTATCCCTGGGCAGAGAAGACAAGCTCCTGGTGGGCCAGTGCTGCCCGTTCATCTGGGGGCTGAATCCTTTCCAAGAGCGAATTTCCCAGTGGAAAGCAGTCAGCCTGCACTCTCCCAGGCAGCGAGGAAGATGCTCTTAGAGAACACAAGAGAAGTACAGTTAAGATGTCTCCTGTGTGCTGACAGGGCAGCAGGGACGGTTCACCCATCTGCAGTGTGTCTGCCCCATTGATTTTGGATTATAAATGTAATAATAGTATTTTATTATTTTTAAATTGCACGATGGAGGGGATGGGTGGAGTGTGGATCCTCTTTGAAAACTAACTTGAAAAGCCCTCCTGGGTCACACCAGGGCTGCCGTGGCCCTCAGGGAAGGGTGCTCAAGGCAGAAGATGCTCGGTTGGGTGTTCAAGGTTGTTTTGTCTGTTCCCCCCCCAACTTTAGGGTAGCTGCGCTGGCTCTGGGGACCCTGGTGAATACAACCTCCGCTCCCGCACGGTGGTCTGTGGCACGTGCGGCCAGCCAGCCGAGAAGTCGGGCAACCAGAACACCGGTATTGCCACGATGTCCTCAGGCTCGTCCACTTCCAGTGTGACCGTCACCCGCAGCTACCGCAGCGTTGGTGACCCTGGCAGCATCGGCCTCGGGGACAGCCTGGTGACCAGGAACTACCTCCTGGGGAACTCCAGCCCCCGTAGGCAGGTCAGTGCCGTTTCCAGACCGCAGGTCCAGGCCGTCCCTGTGCTGCTGGGCCTCCACCCTGTCCCTGCATCATCCTTTCTCCACAAGCCAGTGCTGCCGGGGTCCCTTCCCCTCCTTCTCCTCCTCCTCTCTGCTCTTCCTCTTGCCCTGGGCACCTTCAGACTTTCCCGAGCCACTTTGTAAGGGGAGTGGGAAGGCTGAGAGGGACTGGAAAAGGACGTGGCCATAGCATCTCCCTGCCCCATCCCATGCTTGGCCCCCTCGGCAGCCCCAGAGCATCCCTCATCCTCCGCAGCTCCTGTTCCACCACTGCCGAGCATTACTCGTGCTGGCAACATGAATATTTCAGCACTTGAATGTTAATACCCTCAATATTAGTCAATATTATTACCCTCATATATTTCAATTCCTAAATTTCTGACTTCAGTGCTATAAATAACCCAGCCAAGTAGTATTTATTATACCCTAAGGGCCAGGGTGGATGAAAGCCAGGGGCACAGACAGTCTGGGCACTGTGGACATCCAGAGGGTCCCACTTGGACATTGCTGCCTCCTTCACAGCCAGAGCAAATGGATAGTAACACTGGGTTATTTTCAATTTTCTTCTTTTTCTTTCTTCCTCCCAGGCTCAGGCTGTGCAAAACTGCAGCATCATGTAACTCCGTGGCACCATTCCTGTGTTTCCTGGCCATCTTGAGCTAGTTTTTTCCCAAAGCAAAAGAATTTTTTTTTTTCCTTTAAAAAAAGAATGATATCAAAAACCAAGGTTGGTTTTTTTGTTTTCTATAGCAGGAATTTTATATATATATATATATATTAAAAATGCTAAAAGATGCTTTGATTTTTTTTTTTGTAAAGAAAAAATCTATTTCTATAAAAAAACCAAACAAAAAAAAGCTTTTCAGCTTCAGAATTTTTTTAAAACTTCAGCCAAAGACACCGAGGAATTGTGTTTACCGAACAGCCATGCAGGAAGAGATTGTAGGTTAATAGCTCTTTAGATTATATCTTTTTTGCCAAAGCTTTTTATATAGGATTGGGAGAAGCAAAGCCATCCCCGTCAGAGCTGGACGCTCCTGCCTGCGTTGGGCATTGCGCCGCGACAGGAGCGGATCCGCAGAGGTGCTGGGGCAGAGGCTGAGCTGAGCGCCCCGGTGCTGCTGCAGATCACCCCGACTGCGCTGGTGGGCACGTGCCATGGTGGGTCGCTGTCTCAAGCGGAGCACGGCGCCTTTGCAACCCTTCGGGGTTCTTTTGGATCTGAACCCCAAATTCCCTTTTCTTTTTTGGTTTTTTTCTTTTTTTTTTTTTTTTTTTTTTAATTTTTTATTTCACTGCAGTGCTGGTGCGGGGGACTCCGGGCAGCTTGCAGGCAATGCCCCGCGTCTCCCCGCAGCCGTGTGGGCATTACCCCGTTTCCCAGCCCCTTGCCCACATGCACTCCCATCACTCCACGTACTGTATTTCCCATCCCAGGCACCTCTTGCCCTTTGGGTTTTCCTTTTTATAAGCAGCCGAGTTGTGCCTTAGCCGAGGCAGGGGCCACTCTGGAGCAGGGCTGGGAGCCCCACAGAACCCCGCACGGCACCGAGAGTAGATGGAGTAGGGGAAGTGAAAACCCACCGGAGCTGCATCCCGGGACCAGATGGATTTGGCGGATGGGGTGAAGGACCTCGCTCCTGCGGGCTCAGACCCAGTGGGACCCCCCTTGGACTCCCTCTTTGGGGGCTGCTGCTGGAGCGGGGCTCACCCCTGGTTTTTCTCGGCTGTGGTTAGCTGGGCTCTTCTCCAGTTGCAGGAGCTCAGGAGCCAGTTTCAGGGCAGGATGAGGCCAAGGATGCTTAGTCCAAGACAGGGCTGGTTTGCCAGGAGGGCATTGAGGAAGGCTTTTTGTTTGAGTGAGGGGGATTTTGGGGTCCGGCACAGCTCCTCTCTCTGCAAGTGTCCATCCAGCCGTTGACGGAGTTTTCAGCTTTTTGCCTCGATTGGGGAACACCCACAGCACCCCCTGCCTCGAGTGCAGCCCGGGGGGCAGGATCAGGTCCCCAGCACAAGCCCCCCCATTCCGGTGGGATCTGGTGAGACCGTGTATGTATCTGTGCTTGCAAAGCTTCTGTATTACTGCCTGTATTTCCTTCCAGAATCAATACAGCCGAAGCCTTCCCACCCCGTGTGCTGTCATCATTGCTGTCCTGGGGGGGAAATTGGGGGGTGCTTTGCTGCGCCCCAGTCTGGCGCTCGCTCTCGGGCCAGGAGGGGAACTCTTTCAGCCCCACAGCCAGGGCTGGGGCTCAGCACCCTACCATGGATAGGGGGAAAGGAGGGTGGCCCCGTGCACCCCGGCTCACCCAGAGGGGTGCCCAGGGTGGGATGCTGAGAGCTGGGCCAGGAGCCGCCCAGACCCGGCACTGGTGTGGAGAGGGACTGGCAGGGACGGGATGGAATTTGAGGAGGGGGCTCGGAGATTTCCTTCCCTTGGGGCTTTGGGGAGCGGATATTCTCCTGGATGGGATGGACTGGGGGGGTGCAGAACCTCAGCGAGCCCCTGAGTCCAGGTTTGTTCCTCCCGTGGGGGTGGCCCCAGCACCTCACCAAGGGGGCTCCCTGCCCGCCCCCCGGGGCCGTGCCAGGCACTGGAGTGAGGCGGAAGGAGATGCTGGGGAGAAGGAGAGCGCCGTAAAGCTGGCGCATAATCGGCTTTACCGGGCACAGCGCTGGGGAGCCGCGATGTGAGGGAGCACGGGCGGGCGGCCCGGGCGCAGGCACAACCAGGTAGGTGCCCAGGGCGCCCATCTTGGGGGTACACCCTTGGCAGGGGGTGCCAGGGGATCTCCGGGGCACTTGCTGCCACCTTCCAGTTTTGGGCTGGCTTGTGGGGACCGGGCAAGGTACCCATCTCCCCTCCCAGGAGGGGAGGTTACAGTGGGGGACCTCAGAGGTGGGTGCTCGCAGGGTGGCAGGGGACACACTGGCTCCAGGGCCACCACTTCCCTGTGCCCCATCTGCCCCATCTCGATGCCAGCGCCACAACACCGGGACAGGTACCCGGCACAGCCAGCAACGCCAAGGAGCTGCAGCATGTCCCCTCTGTGCCGCCTCTGGCCCCGCGGTGGGAATCCAGCCTGAGCCCAAACCCTGCACCGCTGGGCCCCAAAAGTCATGAGATTGTACCCAAAATAGCGGGTTATTGAATGGCAGGGGGAAGCCAACCGTGCTGCTGGGACCTCGTGCTCCCTGCCCAGCCATGCTGCGAGGAGAAATCGGGTCAGGAGGCAAGGGGAAATGTCACGGGTCCTCCCCACGTCCCCCCCACGGGACCCAGGCACCCTGGCGCAGCAGGGCTGGGTCACGCTGGGAAAGGGCTGAGCTGGCGACGTTGCTCCATGCCCCGTCACCACCCTCGGTGCCCCACAGCTCGCACTGCCTGTGGGGTCCCTGCGTGGCCCCATGGGGACAGCCCATGAGGACCTTGCACAGCCCCATGAGTAGCACGCGCATCCCATGTGGACTTTGCACAGCCCCTGGGGACCATGTACAGCCCCTGGGGACCTTGCACAGCCCCATGTAGACCTTGCATGGCCCCATGGGGACCTTGCACAGCCCTGTGTGGACCTTGCACACCCTTATGGGGACCTTCCAAAGCCCATGGGGAGCACGTATGGCCCGTGGGGATCTCACACAGCCCATGGGGACCTAGCACAAGAGTGCCTGTGACAGAACTCCAGCCCCGCTCCAGCTGAAGCACTGAGTCAGGGCCGGGTCTCTCCAGCTCCTCCTGCAGTCCCATGGGGCTAAGCCCAGCTCTCGGCTCCCCCAGGAGGCTGGCAAGAGGGAAATGGGAGCCCAGAGCAGGGGCCATGACCCGGCCTCACTCACTTGTGCACTGAGTGTCTGGGTCTCTGCGGAGGCACCCTGGGGTGCACGGCCGGGTGGGAGCGCCAGGGCTTGGGCACGGCAAGCAAACACAGGGGGCACATGCTGGGGACCATCAGGCTTTTTTGGGGAAAAATCTAACACAAGGGAGTCTTGGAGCAATCACTGGGATGGGGTAGAGCCAGGACTGACCCTGACGTCTGGCAGCCACCAGGGTTTACCAGGCCGGAGCGTGGTTGAGTGAGTGCTGGGGGCCCCGTGAGTCCCACGCTGGCCCCATCCAGGCCCCTGCGTGCCCGGGGGGATTAAGGTCAGGCCGCCCCACTAATCCCGAGGATGGTTTAAGATGTGAGCTTATGCCCGCCGCCACCCCCCAAGGTTGCATCCTAAGGTGCTGCATGTCGCAGGACACCGGCAGGGCACCCTTGAGGGTACCAGGCAGGGGTCGGGGGGCCACAGCTCGACCCTTGGGGTGGGAGGGGGCCAGGGCAGCTCTTCCTCCCCACAGGAGGCTTCGGCTAAGCCTCCAGTGCCAGCAGGCCGGCAGGCACGAGGCACAAGCTCCTTATGACTCCCAGGCAAAGGCTCCCGACCTCCGGAGCCCCGTGGGAACCACGGCAGCAGAAAGCGGGGAGCAGCCAAGGGGCCACTCGGGACTGCTCCCCAGCCCCGGGCAGGGCAGGTATCCCCAGTGTGGGGTGGAAAGGGGCCCCTGGACAGGCCCATTCCCGGCTCACTGCTTCTGAGGGTGTTGATACTGGCACCCCAGCTTGTGCAAAGAGGAGGGTCGGCACCTTTCCTGGGTGCCTCACGCATGGTTGTGCCCTTGCAGGCTGGGGACAAAGCGACTCGCCTGAGGTTGTGCAGGGAAGGCGGTTGCAGAGGGGGGAGGCAGTGATGGCAGGGGATCCTATTGCGGGGCTCGGAGCACCCCGCTCCCACATGGCCGGGAATGGGAAGGAGGGCAGGTTCCCAAGAAGAAGTGGGATCTGCCAGCGCCAGCTGGGCCAGGCTTCCCAGCAAGGGAAGTTTTGAGAGTGGGGGAAGCACCGTCAACCGTCAATGGGTGCTGTGGGTGCTATGGCAGTGCGGGGATACATGTGGCCCGCTCAGGGTGCCCGCTCATCTCCCTGTGCCAGATCTTGGCAGCTGCTGGCAGTGCCACAGCTGTGCCCCGAACCCCGGGACCCCCCAGAGCCAGGTGGCGTGGGCAGCCAGAGCCGGCATGGCTCATCTGGGATGGGTGAGCGGCAATGGGGGGGCTGAGGCAGGGGTGCAGAGGTGGGGGTGCAGGGATGCAGCGCAGGTTCGGGGATGTAGGCATGCGGTGTGGATATGGGGGTGCAGAGATGGGGTGCAAGGATGCAGAACAGATTCAGGGGTGCAGGGATGGGGGTGCAGGGATGCAGGGGCAGAGATGCTGTGCAGGTTCGGGGACGCAGTGTGGATATGGGGGTGCAGGGGCAGAGATGCAGTGCAGATTTGGGGATGCGGTGTGGATATGGGGGTGCAGAGATAGGGGTGCAGGGGCAGAGATGCAGTGCAGATTTGGGGACGCAGTGTGGATATGGGGGTGCAGAGATGGGGTGCAAGGATGCAGAACAGATTCAGGAGCGCAGAGATGGGGGTGCAGGGACATGGTGCAAATAGTGGGGAGCAAAGAGGGGGTAAAGGGACACGATGTAGTTATGGGGGCACAGGAAGGTGTCAAGAGAGGTGTTGGATGGGATACAACTGGGTGCGGTGTTGTGGGCATGTGGGTGCACAGGGGTGTCTGTGCCTGTGTCTGTCTGTCTGCATCTGCGGGGGGCAGTGTGGGGTGCGCACTCACGTTCACGCGTGTGTGCACGTGTGTGCAGGTCTGTGCATGCCAGTGCCCGTGTGCGCGCCCATCCGCGCCTATGCACGAGCGTAGGGTGGGCAGCCGTGTGTCCATCTGTCGAGCTTGTCTGTGTGTCCGTGTGCGTGGTTGCGTGCGAGGGTGAGGCCAGCGACGTAGCCATGGCGACGGGAGCAGAATCCGCTGGCCCCGCAGGGATGCTGCTCCCGCCAGGCCTCCCCGGCCGCCCGGGCACGAGTGCTGCCACAGGTCGGTACCGCCGCACCGGGACCGGGACGGGGCAGGGGACGGGCTGGGGATGCCTCCTCGGGGCCGCCAGGCAGAGCCGGGGCTGGGGGCAGTCGCCATAGTGGGGACGGGCTTTGGGGACCCCCCAGACAGCTCCGATGCTGCCAGGCAGTGACAAAGGGGCTGAGGTCCTGACCCCAGGGAGAGCTTCCCTGCGTCCCCCACCTCGCATCCCTGCCTGTGCACCCTTCCCATTCCCCCTGCCTTCCTCCCGTATTTCCTTTGCATCCCTCCACACCTCTACCCCCCCGGTTCCCTCCTGTGCATCCTCCTGTCTCTCTCCTGCACTACCCCACGTCTGTCCCCCACCCTTTGCATCCTGCCCTTTGCATTCCCCACCTCTTGAATCCCTCCCTTATCTCCCCCTGCCCCCCCC
>VZTL01069453.1:17516-47536 GCA_013400535.1 Scopus umbretta | reverse complement strand
CCCCCCCCCCCCCCCCCGAGACACTCTGCAGGACCCCAAAGCTGAGAAGGAGGAAACCTCCAGCGCTGGTTTCCATCCACCCGCAGTGCCAGCACTTTGACTCAAAACATACCAGGAGTAGCAGGAGAGGCCGGTGCAGACAAAGGAGTTAAAAGCAGCTGCGGGGACAAAGTAATCGTGTAAAACGCCGCTGACCCAGTGGTCTGGCATTGCGTAGGCACCATAGGCAAACGCACAGCCTGCAAGAGAAATGCAGCATCAGAGGGCCAGTGGCTCCCTGTGCCTGCCCACATCCCGGTCCCCATCCCCGTCCTGCGCCAGTCCCTCTCTGCAGCGGCTCACCCAAGCTGTAGAGGCTGAGGGCTCCGTAGTCACAGAAGTAGCAGATATGGCGGGCACGCACCGACATGGAGCTGAAGGTGTGGGCACAGCTGGAGGCGAAGGGGTAGAGGCAGACGAGCAGCAGGTAGATGAGCAGGGGCCAGTGGTAGGGCTCCTGGCAGAAGTCCAGGGAGGATGAGAGCACCAGGAAGCGCCACACGAAATACCTGTGGGCACAGCATACACTGGGGAGAGCTCCATCCCTGTCCCTATCCTCACCCCTGTCCCCATCCCTGCTCTTGTCCCCATCTCCATCCTCTCCTCATCCCCATGCTTGTCCCCATCCCTGTCCCCATCTTCATCCCCTTCCCCATCCCCATCCCCATCCTTTTGGCATTCCCAGCCTTGTCCCTGTCCCCATTCCCATCTCCATCCCCATTCCTGTCTCTATCCCGTATCCCCATGCCCATTACCATTCCTATTCACAATCCCCATCCTGTCCCTGTCCCCATCCCCACCAGGTCGGTAGGAAGTGTGTCCAGATGTTGACTGTCTCGTTAGTCATCTGGAAGGAGCTGAGGACGCAGTCGAGGGCTGAGCTCTTGGGGTGCCGGTACCCTGACACGATCCCATCCTCCCAGAAGATCTGTGGGGACAGTGGGGCTGGTCAAGGGGACACACTGGGGGGGTGTGGGGCAGCCCTGGAGAGCTGCTCTGGCCTCATGGTGAGTGGGGAAACTGAGGCAGGATGGGCTGGGAGTGTCTCAGCAGCTGGAGCAAGGTTGGGGGGGGAACCCAGATGATTTTTCCACCTTGGATGAGGGAATTGGGGGGGGGAGAAACCTGGGGGCAGAGCCCCATCACCCAGCCACACGTACCCGAGGCACCTGATGAACCCTGAAGATCTGCGGCAGCTTTATCGTCAGCATGGTGGGGCCAAGGTGCTCAGGGCTAGAGGTGCTGGGGCGCCGGGCCACAGCCCATGTCCTGCGGAGATGGGACAGAGCCCACTGGGTGACAGGGACGGGGCTGCAGGAGGCAGGACAGCCGCCCTCCCGGCTGCCTCTCGGGACAGCAGCTTTTTCCAGGGATGTGCTCAGACAAGCCTGCTCTCCGTTTGATGTTTCCAGAGCGCCACAGCGGGGTGCGGGGTGTCGAAGCAGGATCAGGCCCCCCCCCGGCCCAGGGTGGGGTGAGCACGCTGGGGCCGTGAAGCAGCAGTCGGGAGCTACGGCAAAGAGCCAGATCCTGCCCTCGTCCCCGGTCCCACCGCATCCCCCCTCCCCGTGGAGGCTCCCAATTCTGACGCTCTGGGGATGTCCCTGGTAGACACAGGCTTAGGACCAGGCCACCACGGATGGGGAAAAGCCCCATGGATGCCCTGGAGGCCCCCTGAGCCCCAGCCCAGCCAGAGAGGTTGTGCTACGCAGGGGCCAGGATAAAGCAGGACACCAAACTGGGCGATTGGGGAAGTGTTGCCCCAGTGGGGAAACTGAGGCACAGCATGGGGAAAGCAGCCCAGCAACAGGAGGGGAGTCCTGAGTGTCCCCCCCCACTCCCCCCCCCCAGCCCAAAACTCACCCAGTGGTTTAGAAGGGGGGAGAAAAAGGAAAAATCCCAAACAACTCGAAAGCGTCCGGAGACACCTCCCACCACCTTGCGTGGAGCAGGAGAGCGGAGCCGGCGAGGAGCACTGGTGGGATGGCGGGTGATGCCGCGCTGCGAGCCCCCTCCTCGCCACCGCGGGCCCGGGGTCTCGGCCCTGCCGCTGTCGCTCGCTGCCCTTCTCCCCAGCCGCCTTCCCGGGCTGTGGCGGCGGAAAGCGGCCCAAGGGTCCCTCCCCGGCAGCTCCTGCTCGCTGGCAGAAGGGGCAGTCGGGGCGCTCTGTGGGCGCTCAAAGGCGGCTTTGTGCTGGACACGTCGCCTGCCCTGCCGCGGCCTCGCTGCCTGCTATGGCTGAAATCCCCCCAAATCCCCCCCTCACTGTGCATGGCGGGGGTTGGCCCCCAGTTTGCTGCCGGAGGGGCGCTCGCACACCTCCGTCGGCGGAGGGGCTGTTGCGAAGCGGCTCCGGGCATCAGGCTTTGGATGCCAAGGAACCCTTCGGCTGGGAGCGCTGGGGCGGGTGGCGGAGCCGGGTGCCGGGTGCCACGCAGGGACCCACAGCACCCACCAGGTTACACCGCGGGGTTCCACAAGCACTGCAGATGAGACCTGGGAAGTGGAAAAAGGTGGAGAAAGCAAAAGCAAGTTTGGGAAAACATCCCCAACTGACCTGACTGCGTCCCACTGGCACACGGAGGGCTGGAGGTGGCTCAGTCCATGGAAGCAAACGCCAGCAGAAGCGTCCACGCCGCAGTTGGAAGCAGCCACTGTTCAGGAGGTGGAGGGCCGAACCGTGAGCAGGATCGATGCTTTCAAAGCCCCCATCTTTGGGGATTTATTACCCCCGGGAGGGCTGACGTTCCCAGCTCAGCCGCAGGTGCTGGACGCAGTGCAGGGAGCCACAGGGCCCCAGCATGAGCCGCTCAAATCCACCATGCTCGGTACGAAGGCTGATCTGCACGCAGGGCTCTGCCGCGCCGGCAGCCCGGGCCAAGGGGAAGCTGCGTTTCTCCAGTTGGCGTTGCCAGGAGGCCGGCGGGAGGGTTCGGGGTCTCGCTGCCTGCCCGCAAAGGGACCTGCAGCATCTATGCAGGGATGCAGGCCCTGGCGCTGAAAAGCCCCTCCGAAAGAGCCGGTGTGAAGCACAGCACAACCCTGGGGTGGGGGGCTATTCCGGGCAGGGAAAGCACATCTCTGCGCAAGGAGAAGCGGGAAGCGGAGGCGCAGAGGAGGAGGGGAACGGCCGGCGAGCGGGGCTGGAGGGAGGCTCCTGGGGCTTTCCCGGGACTCAGCACCCCAATGAGCAGGACCAGGAGTCCCTGCTCTTCATCAGTGTTCTAAGGCTTCATCCTGCTTCAGTTTTGCAGGAGCAAGCCCCTGGGTTCATTTCCAGCGTGAGGGGCGCGGGTCAGACCCACGCCGACGGGGCACCCTTTGCAGCAGCGGGCTGCTGAGAGAAGGGAGGCACAGGGTGTGTGAAGGGGGCAGGCTGCACACCCACAGCCCTGCCGAGGCCGTTACTGCTGGGCAGCGTCTCGGCACAGCCCCCTCAAGCTGGAGGAGGCATCTCCAGCCCCTTTGGAAGGGACGGAGCCGGCAGTGACAAGTGCCTTTATGTGCCACCCCAGGCAGCGGCGTTGGGACGCAGGGCACGTCTCGCCCTGCGGGAAGAAGTTGCCCACGGCGCATTCTCCCACTAGGGACTGAAAGCCGGATTCGCCTTTTCACAACCTCCCTCTCCGACCTGCCCACCACTGGCAGCCTCCAAAGAACTGGAGAGCAAATTATATCGGTGCCTGGCTCACTGCTTTCCTCTAGCAAATAAAGGAGCTTTGGTGTGAATGAATACAGGGAATGGAAGACTTTTTTCTTTTCCCCCCTATACACCATCACCTCCCAGCTTCCCTCGTCACCAGCGCCTGGCACGGACCCTCACAGAGCCCGACTTCAAGTGTGCTGCCCAGCTCTGCCCCTGAAACCAAGCCTCTTAAAAGCACCTCAAATTAACACTTAAAAGTTACACATTTTTAAAAATGCATACTTTCCAACCCCGTTTTTAAAACCAAGCTGAGAAGCTGCCCAAGAAACCACTGTGGTTGTTTTTGCTGATCATAACGTTGCTGGGTTTGGGGATGCTCACGTGGGCAGCACCGCGTGGAGTCCTGGTGAGACGACAAACTCATCCTGAACCACAAAGGCAGCGAGGAAAGGGGAAAGGAAGAAGGGAAATACTATTCCTGTTACAGGGATAAGGAAGGGACCCACCTACATTTCATCCTATCAAATCAAAAGCAAACCAAGGTTATGCCTGCCCTCACCTGAGTCAAATAACCTACAAAGGGGTTGGGAACAGCAAAGTTGGTTTGTTTTTTTTTTTTTTCCCCCATTCTGAAAAGCATAAAGTTTGGTCAGCAAAGTGCATGTTTGAGGGTGGAGTCACACACCAAAATTGTACCTGTCTCTGGGGTTACAGAGGAGAAAGACGGGCTGGGCTGGGAATCACCACAGAAGAAGAGGTACAAACATCTTGTATTTTATTAAGCTAGTCAATGTGTTCAGATCACAGTCAAGACACATGCTGTAAGAGCCCCCGAGCTCCTCCTCGTCCCAGCTGGGGTCCAGCAGCTGTCCCATCGGTCCCCCAGCGAGAGCTATCTAAGCACAAATCCACAGGCTGGGCTTTTTTTGTGCTACAAAAGGAGGACTGAGGGAGAGATGATTGTCCCTCGCCTCAAACCAAGCAACAGCCCTCTCTCTGCCAGCAGACAGAGGCAGGACCAGCGACACAGGGATCCTGTGCCAACCCTCCTGTCTTTCTCCAATCTCGCAGCCACCCTTCTTTTCCCCACCCTATTTTCTGCCCCAGCCAGACTGGCTAGCTCTGCGAGACATCAAGAAGGAAAAAAAAAAGAAAAAACAAAAAAAATCTAAGACACAAGCAAAAATCCAAGGCGTTGCAGGTGGCGTCGAGCCAAGCAACAATGGGAACAGAAGGAAGAGTCGCTTGGCACAGCCTGTGAAACCACTGAGCAGAAGTCCAACAAGCACCAGAGTGACTGTGTCCACCAACCATGGCATGGGGACAGCCCCTGGCCCCTGTGCTGCCTCCACGGGAAACCCAGCAAGCCTCAACCACCACAAACCTGTGCTCTTGCAGCTCGGGGTCACNGCGGGGCTGGAGGGAGGCTCCTGGGGCTTTCCCGGGACTCAGCACCCCAATGAGCAGGACCAGGAGTCCCTGCTCTTCATCAGTGTTCTAAGGCTTCGTCCTGCTTCAGTTTTGCAGGAGCAAGCCCCTGGGTTCATTTCCAGCGTGAGGGGCGCGGGTCAGACCCACGCCGACGGGGCACCCTTTGCAGCAGCGGGCTGCTGAGAGAAGGGAGGCACAGGGTGTGTGAAGGGGGCAGGCTGCACACCCACAGCCCTGCCGAGGCCGTTACTGCTGGGCAGCGTCTCGGCACAGCCCCCTCAAGCTGGAGGAGGCATCTCCAGCCCCTTTGGAAGGGACGGAGCCGGCAGTGACAAGTGCCTTTATGTGCCACCCCAGGCAGCGGCGTTGGGACGCAGGGCACGTCTCGCCCTGCGGGAAGAAGTTGCCCACGGCGCATTCTCCCACTAGGGACTGAAAGCCGGATTCGCCTTTTCACAACCTCCCTCTCCGACCTGCCCACCACTGGCAGCCTCCAAAGAACTGGAGAGCAAATTATATCGGTGCCTGGCTCACTGCTTTCCTCTAGCAAATAAAGGAGCTTTGGTGTGAATGAATACAGGGAATGGAAGACTTTTTTCTTTTCCCCCCTATACACCATCACCTCCCAGCTTCCCTCGTCACCAGCGCCTGGCACGGACCCTCACAGAGCCCGACTTCAAGTGTGCTGCCCAGCTCTGCCCCTGAAACCAAGCCTCTTAAAAGCACCTCAAATTAACACTTAAAAGTTACACATTTTTAAAAATGCATACTTTCCAACCCCGTTTTTAAAACCAAGCTGAGAAGCTGCCCAAGAAACCACTGTGGTTGTTTTTGCTGATCATAACGTTGCTGGGTTTGGGGATGCTCACGTGGGCAGCACCGCGTGGAGTCCTGGTGAGACGACAAACTCATCCTGAACCACAAAGGCAGCGAGGAAAGGGGAAAGGAAGAAGGGAAATACTATTCCTGTTACAGGGATAAGGAAGGGACCCACCTACATTTCATCCTATCAAATCAAAAGCAAACCAAGGTTATGCCTGCCCTCACCTGAGTCAAATAACCTACAAAGGGGTTGGGAACAGCAAAGTTGGTTTGTTTTTTTTTTTTTTCCCCCATTCTGAAAAGCATAAAGTTTGGTCAGCAAAGTGCATGTTTGAGGGTGGAGTCACACACCAAAATTGTACCTGTCTCTGGGGTTACAGAGGAGAAAGACGGGCTGGGCTGGGAATCACCACAGAAGAAGAGGTACAAACATCTTGTATTTTATTAAGCTAGTCAATGTGTTCAGATCACAGTCAAGACACATGCTGTAAGAGCCCCCGAGCTCCTCCTCGTCCCAGCTGGGGTCCAGCAGCTGTCCCATCGGTCCCCCAGCGAGAGCTATCTAAGCACAAATCCACAGGCTGGGCTTTTTTTGTGCTACAAAAGGAGGACTGAGGGAGAGATGATTGTCCCTCGCCTCAAACCAAGCAACAGCCCTCTCTCTGCCAGCAGACAGAGGCAGGACCAGCGACACAGGGATCCTGTGCCAACCCTCCTGTCTTTCTCCAATCTCGCAGCCACCCTTCTTTTCCCCACCCTATTTTCTGCCCCAGCCAGACTGGCTAGCTCTGCGAGACATCAAGAAGGAAAAAAAAAAGAAAAAACAAAAAAAATCTAAGACACAAGCAAAAATCCAAGGCGTTGCAGGTGGCGTCGAGCCAAGCAACAATGGGAACAGAAGGAAGAGTCGCTTGGCACAGCCTGTGAAACCACTGAGCAGAAGTCCAACAAGCACCAGAGTGACTGTGTCCACCAACCATGGCATGGGGACAGCCCCTGGCCCCTGTGCTGCCTCCACGGGAAACCCAGCAAGCCTCAACCACCACAAACCTGTGCTCTCGCAGCTCGGGGTCACCCCATAAACTTCCAAGAGTTCGACATGGTGGTAACGAAAATCATAAACCAAGAAACACACAAAAACACATTAAAAACAATGCTTTCGGCCCACAAGCTTTGAGTTGGTACAGAAATAGCACCATATGGATTAGCAGTGGACCAGAGCTGGCTTTCACATGGCTCAGTCGTCGCACGACGCTAGCTTGGCAAGTCAGTTTGGAGCTCGCTCTCTCAGGCTGACATGAATATGCTCGGGAAACCCCAGCCGCAGCGCGCAGGAGCCATGGGCAGAGCAGTAAGCCAGGATACACGGAGCCTCCCCACTGACCTTCAAGTTTTCTTTAGCCATGGGGAACTGCTTAGCATCCACAACCAACACAACAGGCCAGGGAAACCAGCCTCCTGCTCTTGGCTTCTCGGGTGGGTTTTGGAAGCGATGTGCCAAATCCCCCGTGGGGCAAACTGGCACAGGCCCTTGGACGGAGCAGATCTGCATCAATTTACACCCAGGGAGGAGACTCCAACACATTGTGAGTGCTGGGATTGGGACAAAGAAGTGTCTTCCTTCACCCCAATCTTAAAGACATCAAGTTGAGCCTCCATTAGAAGGCAATGCTTGCTGGAGGACACAGGTTGCCATCTTCCCTGACGCCGCTTTGCAGCTAGGCTGTTCCAGAGCTTTAAAAATCTCCCACTTTTTCAGCTTCACGTATCTTTGACTAGGGACGTACATTAAAGAAAAAAAAAAATCATGAGGACGTCAACCATAGTTGCAAGTTCTGGGAAGGAAGCAGGGTGGCACAGGGATCTCTCAGGTGCCTTTTTTAAAAGGTTACCATGCCTCCCCACTCACCCCAGAGGTACGATGTACCAACGGATGCCACTGGGCAGTTAAGATTCCCTGTTGAAGGGCTAGGGCCTTTTCCTCCTCTCCAGGTGTGCAAAACTTCAGGTTAACATTAAAACAACCCCTCAGGAGACGAGACCAGTTACTACGGGATGGTTATGAGGACAGTATGGCAACAGCCTTGCTGCCTTTTAAAAAGAAGCCCTCTGATATTGCCATGTGGCCCCGAAGCGGGCTCGCTGCAGCTCAGCAACATCTTGCTACAGAAATGGCAAGTTTATTTCCTTTTGCTCTTAAACTGCCTTCTGTGTCCAGCCCAAACAAGCCATCGGTCTGATTCAGGACACGTTAGCCCATGATTGAGGACATGCATTAGCCCATCTTCTGCACTGGACGGCAACTCCTGGTTTCCGTTCCGTTCAGGGACAGCACTAACCTCATCTCCTGCCCCGACAGCACAGCGCTTGGCTCCCAGCTCTCGTCCTGCACCACCGGCAGCCTGGGGAGCTCTATGAACCGGGACATTCCTGATCGGCATGACAGGCATTCCCTTTTGGTTGCTGCTTTATTTGCATTGCTCTTTTCTCCGCTCAAGATCCAGCTGTAGCCAAGGGAATACCTGGCCCGGAGCAAAGCTGAGGAATGCCTCCAGCTCCTCGCTATTCTGATTTCAGCCAAGCAATGCTCTTTTCTTTACCAAGCCCATACGCATGCTTTGCACTACGCAGCCAGAAGGGAATGACAATCAGGCCTCTCGGGACTGCAAACACAGCCAGGCTTCGGCTTGAGCAGACCTCCAGAAGGGAGTTGCAGACTGCAGACCCTTCTGACGTGCTTTGCAGTAAGGAGGTGAATAGTTTTCTTAAGCAGCAGGGAAAAAAAGCACAGTCCACCTGCTATCCATCCCACTGAGCAGAGGCTTCCACTGAGCAAGGAGTCTATTTCAGCATAACTGAGCAGCACCCTCCAAGCCAAACGAGGGGCAGAAGGGGAGGCGACTCTGCTCTCCTCCACCACATTGCTCTGGGTCACGTACTGAAGGACAAGTCCCACAAGGTGATTCTCAAAATTTCCCTTTCCCGCCCCACCAAACAAAAACGACGAGTTAGACAAATGGCTTCAAATAACACCACTGGTAGCACTGGAGGAAGAGTGACTGACAAACTTCACAGCCCGTCTTAGATCTCCAAGAACACCCAAGATGAGCCAGAGTTTTTGACTAGCCATTCTGCTTGTTTCCTTGGCTTAGCCTAGAAAAGCACCGTGAGTTTCAGGGGAAGCTGCAAAAGGAAAAATCCGTAGGGAAACCCTGCCACTCCATCCCCTCCACCTGCCTTTCAGACCACAAGGTATGGACCCTGTAGGGCCAGCTCCAGCTGTCACTTAAAGCTCAGCACTTCTCCCTGCTGTGCTACAAGGCTGCACGCTGAAAAAAGGAACTGAAATTGGAATATAAACGAACCCCCTGGGATTTGTGCTGGGTTTTTTGTTTGTTTGTTTGTTTTTTTAGTTTTTACCTGAAAACAAGGAACATCCTGCCACTCCAGTACATGCTAGGAAGTGTGCACAGATTGGAGTACATTACTTGTCTTTCCATATTACGCCCCTTTTGTAGCAGCTTCTGGCTGGCCCACGTGAAAAAACACGCAAACATAGAAGACTAGTGGTTTTTACTTGCATAGCTGCTGTTAGTTCATGTGGATGGAGACATCTGTTTCTTGCATACATTGACACAGATGAACTACAAAGAGGCCGCTCAGCCTATCTCCCACCGCTCTGCTGTCCTGGGAGCAACCCGTTTCTTCATTTCCAAGCATCGGCGTGTGACAGGATGTCAGACACAGGTTGCTTGAGACGCTGTCAGGATGAAGGTCTGAAAGGTCCCTCACAGGTCACATGGGGAATCGGCTCTTTCCAGCATCCATCCAGGTAGCATCATCCCTTCTTTTTGGGATGCTAAAAGCACTGAACAGTTTGTTCAGTGGCGGTCACTGCGCTGCCTTTGTCTGCCCTGGAGGGATGTGAGGAGGGGGGACGCAAACACTCAAGTTCTGCCACCCTCTCTAGCATGGCATTGCAGCAGTGGTGTGTCGGAACAACCAGCAGAAGAGATAATGGCTTTGAGATCCTCCTTCTTCCTCCATACCTCATTGCAAGATTTAGAAGAGAAAAAGAAAAAAAAAAAAAAGGAAAAAAGAAAAAAAAAAGAAGAGGCATTGGGTCCTTCAGAGACGTCTGCTCCATCCCAGGGTCACAGCACTTAAACCAAGTGGCTGAGCCTTATCAGTGTTTAAATCCCACATGGCTCTTCTCTCTCTTTCAGCAACTCTGCTGGATTCTACTCCTTTTCTCCAAGGTCTAACACTGGAAGCAAAGAAGTGGGAGGGACTGGGGAAGGAGGAACAGAGTCCTTTTCACCTCTCTCAAGCAGCCCGGCCAATCTCTTGTTGCTCATGAAGCATGCAGCTTGTAAGGAGAGCAAGGAGGTGCACCAAGCCCATCGGGGCACTTCAGACCGCTCTCTCCTTGCAGGCCAACATCCCTTTGCACTGAGCCCGCTCCATGGGGGACAGGGAAAGGAAATAAATATGCTTGTTCAAAGAAAAAAAAAAAAATTATATTAACAGCTTTCCCCCCCCTTTTAAATAGCATAATTGTTTCCTTTTCTCTCTGACATTGGAAGAGTATCCAGAACCCCAAAGGAACTCCACTTTTTCTTTTTCTTTAATATTATTTATATATATAAAACCTAAGAATTAAAAGGAAAAAAACCCTTGAAAAATAATTAATTCAAAGGAGGGAGGGAAAAAAAAAAAAAAAAAAAAAAAAAAGACTATCTGCTTTCCTGTCACCAGATTGCCAAACAAGAGCTAAGCACTCTTTGGATCTTCTTTCCCAAGTTAGGAGGGCTCCGATTCTGCTGCGCTGGTTTGGTTTCATTTAAGTAAAGTCCACGCTTTAGAAGCCGCCTGCCCATTTCAGATGACCAAGCAAGCTTTGGGGAGGAATGAGGGGGGAATGAATGACTGCCCGTCTCTCGCCCATCTCTGCCGACTGGGAGAAGGGCAGAGCTCTGCCTCGGCCATGCCGAGGTGCCTCTCTCTTCTCAGAGCAGTTGGCGCCGTCGGAGATGTACAGCCGTCTGGTTGGGATACAGGTGGAGGGTGTCTGTGTGCGTGCCCAAATTGGATTTTTTTTTTTTTGTAGGTATTTTTGTTATCGTTGCTGCTGCTGCTTCTTCGTGTCTAAGTGTCGTCCGGATTTTTGTTTCCTTCGTTCAGACGCTGCACGTTCCGAGAGGGGGAGAGAAAGGTACACCAACCCGATGCCTTTCTGAACATCAGCCCATCTCTTTCCACTGCTTGTAGAACTCCAGAACATTTTTTATTTCTACGCTGGCACTGGCGGCTGCCTGGATGGCAGACTGCAAGCAGAGAGACACAAAACAGGTTATTTTTTTCTTGCCCTGTCAAGAGGGCTGCCCTTCACAACTTGGAGATTCTCAGGCAGAGTTTGTCATGGCTAAAAGGCCCAATTCTCCTTCATGCTAAAGTTGCCCTGGCATGACAGGCCTCCACAGACATGCAAATTACTTCTCCTACCTCCCCCAGGATACTTTGCACCACAAAAGCGTGACAAATCAAGGGGCCTTCAAGGAAACAGGAACCACGACTTATAAACTAAATTTGGGAAATCTGGAACAGTTATTACCCAAGGCAGAAAACATTCAAAAAATAAAATCTCTCACCAATCAACCAGATTTTAATCTTGCTAAGAAGCAGAAAGGCTCGGTTCAGCCAGCCAAAGAGCTACTGACCTGCATTGGTGCTGAGAACGTGCTTGGGTCCTCCAGCTGAAAGCCCGTGATGATGGTGACCATTCCTGTGGTGTCATCCTCTCCAGTTCCTTGGGACACTGTCAGTTGTTTGCAGCTGTCCAGTATTTTATAGAGATTCCTGCCAGACAGATGCAAGAAAAGGGAAACAGAGGGGAAAATCAGAGGAAAGACCACTTGTTTGTGCAAACATTGTCATATAAGCTCAGGAGGACATGTGGAAAGCAGGACAGTTTCTCTGTTGCCTCTTGAGGGCTTTTCTGAGACCCTTCTTAGCACCAAGTGTTCGGTGCTATGCGAGATGCACAGGTCGATGCCCTAACACTCTCCAGAGAATATTATAATTGCATAGAGCATTAAATGAAGCAAGCTGCGTGATGCAGGTCCCAGGGCTAACACCTCTCCCCAAAAGCCACCTGCCGGCTGGGAATCAGGCTCAGACATCTCCAGATGCTGTAAACTTACCAGGCATCTAAATCTTGTCTCTTCAATTTATGCCTCTCAAAGCTCTTCCCAACATCTTTCTGGCAACGAATGTACCTAAGGAAAGATGAGAGATGCTGAGCTCACATGGAGACCGCCACACAGACTGAAGTCAATGCTCTACAGCAGGTCCACCAGGTGCTGCAGGACCCTTTCGGAACGCTGGCTTTCATCACCCAAAGTAACACCCAAAGGCCTGCCCAAGGAACCCCTGTGAAGTCCCTTAGATCACCTCCCCTGCCTCACCACCATCGCTGTGTGCAGTTCACAATACCACAAGCACTTCAAAGGCCACCAGCCCTGACACAGGCCTTGAAGATGCAGTTTTGTCTTCAGAGAAGCACAGCTGTTTTTCCTTCTACAGCTAACCTGGGCAATAATGCAGTACAGCTCTTCCAGCACTCCCAGTGCTTCAGTAAAAGGTACTGCTCAGTTCTGTACACAGATAAAAGAGATACAATTCCCTCCAGTCGTCAGAAGCAGATACACTTCGTGGCCGAGCAGCAACTACAAGCGCATCTGGAGAACCAGCTGCCAAATCCATTTCTTCGCCACCTTCCCTCTCGCCAAGTGCATTCCTGAGGCCTGGCTTTCCCTTGGCCTACTCCTCGCTCTGCTCTAAGGGATGCACAGGCTGCTCCCACCATTGACATTTTCTTCCACCCCAGAATACACCCATTCCAAAAGCTAACGCAAATCACATCACTCCCCCACTCTCACCTGTTTCCCTTTTTAAATTCTGCCTCCAGATATCGGATGCTGTCCCGAGCTCCTGCGTTCTCCTTTTTCAGGAAGTCTAAGCCATCAATCACTAACAGAAAAAAAAAAAAAAAAAAGAAACAAAACCGTCTGGATTACAGCTACATTTCTGCAAACTAATCCAGATGTGTCAAGAATTCCTCAACCCACTGAACTGTCTCTGATGCACAGCAGCAGTGGCTGCGACGGGAGGCAGGCAAAGTGGAGGGTGAACAGGGTGTCTCTCTTTCCAGCTGTTCTTCGATACACTATATTAGATTCCAAGCACGGGTCACACATAAAACAGGCCCCAAAAGCAACATGTGGAAATGGTGTTTCAGCTGCTCCAGCTCAAGTAAAGGACAACAGCAGCAGGAGAGAAAGCCACCACCTTGGCCCACAGGGCTTGCTTCCCAGCAAGGAGGGAATGAGGGGAAGGCAGGCTCAGGTATTTGACGGGGAGTCCCCATACCTGTTCGAGGGATGATGATTATGAACCTCCCACTGGTGGCCAGCTGCTTGACAACAGCCAGGTGCTGGCAGAGGGCCTGGGTGTCCGGGACAAGATAAGGAGACATGGCTGACTGCGCTTTGGGCTGCTGGAGACTTCCCTCCAGCTGAGAAACCTCCAGCTGAAAAAATACAAATGCAGAGACTCTTGCTTCACATCTATGCCAAAACAAACGATCAAACAGGGCAAGACTCACCCTGCAAAACTCCATCAGGCCCTCCCAACCTCCCAGCACGTGGAACAGAGGGCTGGATGCAGCCAGTGGGTCAGAAGGAGGTGACTGTCCCACTCTACACTGCACTGGTGCAGCCCAACCTCAAGTGTTGTGTGTTTTGGGCACCTCAATGTAAGAAGGACATCAAACTGTTAAGAGTGTGTCCAGAGGAGGGTGACCAAGATGGTGAAAGGTCTCGAGGGCAAGACTTATGAGGAGCGGCTGAGGTCACTTGGCTTGTTCCGACTGGAGAAGAGAAGGCTGAGGGGTGACCTCATCGCAGTCTACAGCTTCCTCAAGGGGGGCAGTGCAGGAGGAGGTGCTGATCTCCTCTCTCTGGTGACCAGCGAGAGGACACGAGGAAATGGGATGAAGATATGTCAGGGAAAGTTCAGACTGGACATTAGAAGAAGGTTCTTCACTGAGAGGGTGGTGGGTCACTGGAACAGGCTCCCCAAGGAAGTGGCCACAGCACCAAGCCTGTCAGAGTTCAAGGAGCGTCTGGACGATACTCTGACACATACGGTTTAGTTTTAGGTAGTCCTGCGAGGAGCAGGGAGTTGGACTCAATGATCCTTATGGGTTCCTTCCAACTCAAGATATTCTACGATTGTCTTTGCAGTACGGACTTACTGCCTCTGTATGGGATTGCAGCAGAGCGCTCCCCCCTTCCATTCCTAATTTCAGACATTTCTGCCACTACCCTGCCAGTTTTCAGGCTGAAACCAGCATCTCCTACCTGCAGTCGAAGCTGAGCCATATCTCTCATTAGCCTGTTCCGACGAGCTTCCTCTGCAGCCTAGTTACAAAAACAAACTTCCATATCAGTTAGCAGGAAACACACAAGCTGACACTAGCGCGTGCTTCCAGAAACACGGTGAAAAGGGAACACCTGAGTAGCTTTAAGGAGCAAAACTTTCATCTCCCACCAAAGATCTGTGGTAATAGTTACAGTCCAATAGTAATCTACAGGAAATTGTGCCAAGTACAGGGAATTAGCCCATCTCTGCCAACTCACCATGTGAAACTGGGCTTGGGCCTGGTGCAGCAAGTTGTCTTGCTCCGACTGTGCTATGCTGATGAAGATCCCAAGCTCTGAGTTGAACTGCAGGATGCTGCCTTGCAAGTGGGTAATGAAGTGGCCAAAGCTCCGAATGCAGCAAATCCGAACAACAGACTGCAAAGAAGCAGACAGGCAGTCACCAGCCATGGCTCCCTATGGGGGTTGTAGCCTCAGCCAGCTCCGACCCTGCAGCTCATGCTTTTGGAAAAGGCAGAAATTGCTATTAAAAAAAAAATCCAAAGGAAACATTTCTGAGGGAAATGTGCTTCTGAAGACAGAGACTGCAGGAAAGCCTACAGTTGGACAGAAAGCTCGGAAGTGCTTGCAGCCTGGGCTTCCCCAACTCAGAAAACCTCAGAAACCGTCAACAGGCTCTCCCCCATAAATCTTTGCTCAAGCCCTCCATGCTGGGAAGAGGAATCAAATAAAGCAGCAATCTACATCTGATTTTGGGGCAGGCACTACTCTTGGCTGGGCTGCTAAGCAAAGGCAGCAAAAGGTCAGCTCACGTGGGATGTGAGATTGCTGCGCTTTGTTCCAGCTGCCCCGGCAGCTCGAGATGACATTCAAGACCCCAGCTGGCTGGACTGTGATTTAACAAACATGGGTCCCACATCACGCGTCAGATCAGTGCCTTCAAATCAGGGCAGAAGATGTTAACGTATTCCCCACTCCAAAGGGATCAGATCTGTCTTGCCTTGCTAGACCAGAGAAGAACAATTTGTCTGCACACCTCCACTACCCAGAAACGATCGCCTTGGCCCTTTGTGCATGGGAAAACGGGCAGGAGTGCTCTACAAGGGCACAGAGTGCCACATAAAGTGAGATTTCACCGACTTTTGTATTTACTAGAGAAGGATCACAGGAAATATCCTGCAGATCCAACCAAATTCCCTTCATTGAAAGCAGGGCAGAGGTAACAACTCTTCTGCCCAGACAGGGAGATCAGGAGACTTCATGCAGCAGACCTGTCAAAATGTGACGGTGCTTCCTTTCATAATGACACTGCCTTGGAAGGGAAGGCAAGGCAAGGCAATTTTTTGAACACGGGTTTTTGGACAGACAGACGACTGCAGCAACCGTCAATAACATGAACCCATCTCAGATGAAAAAGTTTGAATCAGTTTGAGATCTTTTTGGCAAGAAAGAGCTAGACCTTCATCTGTACAGCTAAGACAGGCTGCACCTCCAGAAAGGGAAATACAGCTTGTGCCAAGATTCAGGATTTACCGACTCACCTCCTCAACTGCTGAGAAGATGGGTCGGTCCTGCTCAAAGTTAAACCTCTTGTGTGCGTTTTTCAGAGGGGGAAGATTTCGCAGGGCCACATCTTCTGGGAGCAGCAAGTTGGCTTTCAGGTCTGGGAGCTCAGCGCCACTCAGAACATCCTTGACTTCATTACATAGGGCCAGCCCTGGAGAGGATGGAAGGGAAGCACAGAATACATGGTGACTTAAAACGACTGACGTGGGGACAAAGAGGAAAACTGCTTTAAGGCACACAATCCATAATGATCAGGGGCAGAGGTTTTAAGTTACAAGTGTACTGTCTGCATGTGTTGAAGAAGGAACAAAAAGGCCACCCGCAACATAAAGAGTAACTGTCCTAAACAACTTCCTGAGGTGCACCACTTGAGAAAAACTGTAGTTTGGAGGGTTAGCTTTCCCATTTGTTCCAACAGACAAGCATCCCTGTTTAAACTATGCTTCTCATGAACTACAGGGATCATTAGGCTGAGGTACAGGGCACATCACGACCATTTTGAGCTTCAAAACTAGTTTCCACAATTGCCATGACAAAAATCATACCCTTACTTATGGTCTTAACAGTTAATTCCAATCATGTCGGCCACACAAGGACTTCACGCACACAGGTGCGAGTGTTTCAGTATACCGTCAGCCATGTAACACATTAATAGAGCTAAAATCTACGGGACAGTATTTAACTGGAATGGTGTTTAAACACAAAGCCAACACATGCGTGATGTCGCTTCCCATTGCGCTTATAAGCGAGCGGCTACTGGCAAATCTTTCACCCTGGGATCTATCACAGCCCATGGAAATCACTGACGACTAGGCTTGCTGAAACATTACATTGCCACTTCCTTCTCCAGTACCTGATTCCTGCAGGTCAGCAGCAGAAGGCAGGAGGTTCAGGAGCACAGATAGCCTGTTCCACAGGCTTTGAGAGCTCTGCAGGAACAAAACACAGAAGGCCACAGAAAATGTCAAGAGAGATGTACGCAATAACCAGGGCACTTGGGCGTTCCAGCATCTTCACAGACCTCAGAATGCTTTATGAAGAGTAAACTTCACTACACTTCTTAGGTCAAGATCATCTTAATTCAGCTGGTAGGGTATTTAGCATCACCTTCTGTCCAGCACTGGGACAGTAAGTAGCTTGAATATGCCCTTAGCATCCCAGCCCAAGGGAACTGAGCACTGGACTGGACACTGAGCACAGTTCCCACCTGAGCACACATGATGATGAGGTCCGTGTTTGTCCTCAGCCAGTCCAGGAACACCTTGACAGTGAGAAGCAGCCCTTCGTTGGTCACAATCTCCAGCTTCTCCTGAAGGGAACGCTCATTCCTGCAGGATTTGTTACTTGAAATGCTTTCCTCAGAGTCAGACACGTCATCTGGAAAATGAAGGGAAAAGCAGGATGGCAGGCATTAAACCCCTTGAGAAGCCAAGCCCTACTGGTATGAGAACAGCGCTGGGTTGGTAAGAGTAGAGTTGAACCACGCAGTGCTGCTATCACACATCCTCACAAAACCAGTTCCCTGTCCCCTGTGCTGTTGATAAGAGCGTATCACTGCTGCATCTTCTTCTTGGTTGGGCAATGATTGCTAAAATCTCCCTGTGAAAGCCCGACAAATGCCTTAACTCCTGCAGCAGCCTCTGAGACGCTCACTGACAGAGCACGGGGAAGCAGCATGTGCCGGCACAAGGACCGGATCATTTACTGCAGAGAACAGAGCCAGCAATCACTGTTTAGGTCAACATGTACCAACCTTCAGGCTATGCAAGAGAAGAAAATGGTAGGGCTATTTTATCAGCCAGGGCCCAGGTCATTTTAAATATTGATTATGCTTTGCAATCTTGTAATTCTACAGACCTGAGGATTTCAAAGCCACTGCCAATGAAATGGCATGCTAGGTGTATGAGTGACCTGAGGTCAAGGTAGCAGCAAGCTGGGAATCAACAACGCATTTTGCTACAGTCCCTTATTTTAATTGCACAGTCATTTCTAACTATTAGCACAGCAATTATCATTCAATAAACCCTCAGAATCAAAAGAGAGGAAGTAATTTATTCAGAAACCATCCTTGATAGTGTTGAGACCATTAAATAGCTCGAGTTTTGAAACAGCACAGCTGAGGCAAGGAGAGCTCAAAGCTAAAAAGCACACGGGTTAATTCAGTCAACCTCTCATTTTTTACATCTATAAAAGTATCACGGCCATGCTATTCAAATACATTCCTGGAGCTCCAACATCTGTGTAACCCATTGAAGAAAAATGTTAAACAGACCAAAAATCGTTTGTTTCTTCCTTTACCCCCATGTCTTTCAAGTGGCTATGAAGCAATGCCGGGAGCCAGTAAACATTAACATGATCTAATACTCCCCCTTCAAAATCCTGGCCCAGGCATAGCCTGAATCTTGCCAGTGCTGCAGGCCCATTGAATTTGGCAGCATGATGTAAAAATGTTTCCTTGCTCCAGGGAAGCTGGGAGGAATGACAAACAAGACCGAACAGGCCCATGTGGTTTTATCTGAAATACAAACAACTCCCTATAGTGCATCTGATCTCCCTTTCAAGCTGGTTTTTCCCAGAACATTACTCAGTTGTGTAAGTTGCGTGGTAATAGAGACATTGCAGCTCCACCTGCTGTGCATCTGCAGTTTGGTTCAGCCCTGAGCATTCAGCGAGGCAGCATTCAGAGGGTCACAGAAAAAGGCCCTCAAGTCCTCTCACATGCCCCTAGGTCACATCGTACAAGACAAGCTCCTATGAGAGCTTTGCAGAGTTGATGATCTGACATCTCATGGAGAACTTCCTGGACTGCATCTGCACCATCCATCACCAGAAGCACTAGTAAGTGTCTGATTACAGAGATTTCACATGGGAAAAAAGGAGGATAATCCAAATTTTTAATACATGCTGGAATGATCCTCTGTATTATCAGAGCTGCCTAGCATTTAGTCTGTTGAGCAGAAAAACAGACAACCCTGCCTGGCTGCAGGTGTTTCCTTTGCTCCATGCACATATTCCTGGATGTCAGGCAGTAAGAGTAAAGCTCCTCCTTCAGGAAACACCCAACCAAAGACCTGCCCAGTACTTGGGCAACCTGCTCCTCCAAACCTGGGCAAAGAAGAACTCGCACTGTGAGAAGGGGTGGATTTTAGCAAACAGACCACCACAGCTTGCAGCTTTCTACACAGAACTGCAACAACAAATATTTCGAACACGGTCGCTGACCCTTACCTTGCTCTGCCAAGCTGGGCTTGTCCAGATCTCCGTTGACACATGGCTTGCTTTCTATTCCATCCTTCAAAACAGGTGGTTCACTGTTCGGTTTCAGAAGGATGTTGCTGAAAGTGGGAGCCAAGCGAAAGCAACGTTTGGTCTGAAACAGCTGGGTGGACATGGCCTGGAGATTACTGGCTATGCTCGCATCATTCGTGCTCAGGGAAGCTGGCCCATTAACTGCTGGATCCAGAGCCTCAATTTTAGAGATGCTTGTGCTCTTGGAGTCCCCCAGCCCACTACCATCCACACAGTTTTTTAAGGCCTCTTTGGGCCCGCTTTTGCCTCGGCCGCTTCCCTCCTCACCCGGCTCATCCTCCATGTCCTCCAGGTCAGACCGAGATTCTTGGCTGTTCATGTCAGAGTCCGTCTCCACATCAAAAGCAGCTTCTGCTTCCTCGTCACTCTTCTCTGAGCCACTTTCTGAGCCATCGCTGCCCTTTGTGGAGCCCTGGCTGGAGTCAGAGTCAAAGCCCTCGCTCAGGTCACTCTCATCCACCTTCTGGGGGTGGCGGCGGCGGCGCAAACAGGAGAGGCGGGAGTATTTCTTGCTTTTCTTGCAGTCATTCTTCCGTTGTTCCTCGCTGGGCTGGTGATTGGCCAAGTCAGCTTCAGCTTCCTTCTCAATCGAGTTCAATGGCTCCCGTGGCTCCTGGTCATCTGCAGGCATTTAAAATGAGACCACAAGTTAAAAACGTCCCGATGTGTCACACAAGCTGCTTGCCAGCCCTGAGCCTGGGGAACCAGTAGTGCAAATTTCAGCCACCACTTCTATTAGCGTCTTTAACCAGAGAACAAGTAATGGCAACCCTAGAAGAATGACTCACTTTCTAAAAGGCACCCAGAAAGACTTGGGAATCCTGGATTCCTGCTGCCCAAGCTGTGCTGCTCCGTTATCAGGCAGACTCAGCGCTGAATGCCGCCAGACCAGCATAAAATACACAGCTGAATCTTAAATCTGTTCCCCAGCTTTCTACAGGCCGAGAGCCAAGTGACCCACCAAGCAGTGCAAGGGCATGTGCCAGTCGGCTGGATTAAACCAGCCACTCCACCCTGTAACTGGACTGAGTTGACCTCATCCCTTCCTTGACCAACAAGTTCACAGCCTTTCCAGCAGCCCTGTATCACCCCAACAGCTTCAAAATCCATGCAGGAGAGGAGTCATTCATTGCTGCTTTCGACCAGGAAAACTCTAGTCTTGTGTACTGTGAAATAGTACAAATTGACTGTTTGTAGGGGAAAGATTCAGCAGTTTTATTCTCTGCTCAACAGGATACCCTGGAAACTAAAGACCGATTTTTGTCTGAGCAGAGATGAGGCGTGCTGAGCAGGGCCTGCCTCCCTTAGACACTGCTCTGCCCAGGTGTTTCGCCTGAAATCATCTCCTCAGTGGAGGAGAAAAGAGCCCAGTAAATAACAGCAAATAGACAGAAAATAATGAGCACAGACTGGGGTAAACAGATGATGGATGAGCTGCCCAGAGGTAAGTCCTTTCGACAAGGAAAGCACCACTTTCATCCCGTGATGATTCTGATACTCACAGAGAGTGTTTAAGTGGAGACTGCCTCGCAGATTACCCATCTTTGGGGACTTCACCCCAGCAGTCAAAGACCAAGATGTCTCTTAACACCACTCAGACACTACATTATAAAACCCATGCCCAGATTTAGGAAAGAAAAGCAAAAGCCAGCCCTTCAGCCAGGCTGCTGGAGAGACCCAGCTTATACCGTCTCCGTTCTCTTACCTGTGCCATCACTCTGGAAGGCTGGGACTGGATTTTCCCCTTCTTCTAGCTCTGCCTGCAGGCGAATATTGACGTGATTTATCAGGTGAGAGAAGAGGGCCAGCGTGAAAGCGATGGCTGCACTATACTGCTTTGAACCTGCAACAAGACAGCATAATGAGGTGGAGGAGACTGACCACTAGTTCAAAACATGAATGCCAATTAAGACAACATCTTCAGCCTAACTGGACTGCTGAACGTTAATCACTGAATGGCTGAATAAAGCACTGGTTACCTGCCCTCTTGAGGCTGTGAACGCTCATAAGGCAGATGATCACCATGCGAAAGATCAGGAGATCAGGAAGGAAGGAGTAGCCACTCTCATACTCTTCTTCATCTTCACTAGTTGAACTCAAATTAGGAGGAGAGGGCAGGTAGAACAAGCACAGGTTGAAATCCTCCAGCACGGACTGGCAGAGAGATGTCAGCTCAGAATCCAGAGAGCTTAACAACAGGAAAAAATAAACACGAATTATTATTCAAGACTCAAGCTCCCAGCCATGTCTGTATGGAAACTGAACCAAAACTGGCAGTTAGGCTATCCTTTAGCACTAGACAGGATGAAGCACCAGGGAATAAACCATAGGCAGCAACAGCTATGGGAAGAAAGTGAGATGAATCAGATTGTTTTCCTCTCCAAAGCTGCTAAACTAAAGACAGACGATAACTAGAGCACCTCCCTGCGAAGAGATGAGTCACCAAAAAATAGAGGTCTTTTTCCCTGGGAGCTCAGGCAGCAGCCATTAAGATACACAGGGCACTTCAACACTAAAGGTAGCAAAAGTTTCAGATCCACTGCTCAGTTAAAGGATTATGTTACAGTGCACAAACTGGCGACTCAGCTTTTCCTCCTCCCATGCCTCTAACTTGCAGCCCTGTATGATATTCCAAAATCCTCTGTAGCTATTAGCTGCTTCAAAGGAAGCACCCACAGTATTCAGTATAATGGGCTATGGGAGTCTCCTAGTTACAAAATAAATGCATCTGCAAAACATCTAGCAAATCCTTTTCAGGGGTCAACATGCTTGGGAAATTGAAGTAATTTCCAATTTTCTTATGTGCGAAATATGTGTTAAGCGGATATTAAACGAGCCTTGAAGTTCCACTCTGGTATAAGTCAATATTTGAAAGCTAATCCCATACTGGGCCGCATTAGCAAGGGCACAGCCAGCAGGTTGAGGAAAATGATTAGTCCTCTCTATTTGGCACTGATGAGATGACATCTGGAGTATTGTACCCAGTCTTGGGGTCCATAGTACAAAAAAAAAAAACCAAACAAAAAGACACTGACAAACTGGACTTAGTCCCGCAGAAGACTGTCAAGGGGAACAGAGAACACAATGTGTGAGAAGAGGCAAAGAGAATTGAGTTTGTTCAGCCTGAAAGAAGGCTCAGGGAGGGATAATCTGCTGTTTTCAGATGCCAAATAGGTGGTTATAGAGGACTGAGTAAGATTCTTCTCAATGGTGCACAGCAAAAGGAAGGGAAGCAATGGGTACGAGGAGCAGAAAAGCAAAATGAGACTAGATGTAAGGAAAAAAAAAAAAATTCCAGTGGGAAGGTGGTCAAACACTAGAAGAGGAACCAGAGAACTGTGGAATCTCTGTCCTTAGATCCACTCCAAACTCAGCTGGATGAGGCTCTGAGCAACCTCATCTGACTTCACATTTGAATCTACCTTCATGGTGGACCTGCTCTGGGGGAGGACCAGACTCCTAGGAGGACCCTTCCAACCCAAATGAGTTTAACTGTAGCCTGTGTATAAACCCTTTAAAACACCTGCTCTATTTCAAGCAGTAAGAGGTTAATTTACAATCACCTGAAAACCTCCCAGCAGAGACAGAGAAAATCCAAGAAGGGAAAAAAAAAATCACCCAGATGTACAAAGCTTTCCATTTACTCTAACATGAAGAGGTTACACTATTTGTTGCTTTGAACAAGGGATTTGGTTACAGATTTCCAAATGCAATGAACAGCCCTGCACATGTGCAGACAGTGACTCTTTGCTGTCCTATCAGCCTAAAGCCAGTGCTTGCCAGGAAAAAGCATTTGATGATTGAACAAGGCAAGAAAACACCAAAGGCATAGTACAGCACAGAGATGAGCTGCAAGGCTCAGGAGTTCAACATTCACTCGGCTTCTGGCGTGATTTAGCCAGAGTTGCAAAGTGTTTAACCCTCTGGTATTTCAGCCTCCCTTGGAAGACAATCTTCTTCACTACCCCAGCAAGGTTAGAAGACTAAAGTCTTGGACATTTTGGCAGAAAGTCTCAGCACAGGCACTGTTATCCTACAGGGAACAGTCTCTTCCAATTCCAAACACCCGCAACTGTGAGTTATCAACAGAAGATATAATCTGCCGTAACCTTACCTGCTCTTTGGCTGCAAAAGACTCTGCAGGTACATAAAGCTCACCAGCAACCTCTTAATGTCTTTGCCTCTAAAGAGATTGAGAGGAAAACACTGTAAAGCAAGTACCCTGTCACAGAGAAGGACGAGACTAACAGAGCTCTATTAATAGGTAAATCAGGTCTCAGTTGAAAACTACATTCTGATGAAACTGGAGAAAAAAAAAAGACAGTTTATACACTTCTAACTTTCACCAATATGCCTCAACCCTCATGAACAGTCACCAGTTCCAGGGGAGAATGAGAAAATCTCTCACCTCAAACTCTACACCTAGCCAGCATTTAGCTTTTCCCCTGAAATTATGACCTCAGAGATCAAGAACCGGATCTCAACTGGGGCTCTCAAAATCCTGGGAACAGTCACTGCCCCAAATGGGCCATCTACCAGTTCCCGCTTCCCAGAAAGACACTACTCCCAACCCAGAGGATGACACTGGTGGCATTGCAAACCCTCAGACTGCACCCTTCTCCTTTTCCCTCTTACCGTTTCTTGCTTGGAGACAACTTCCTGGTTTCACATTTCTTCAACTGGTGATACATTTTGGCTGCTTTGTCATACAGCCGCTTCAGGTTCCCATACGCACCTTCAAAGGACACTTCAGACTGGATACTGAGATACCAAAATAGAACACATGAAAAGTTACTTTGCCACAAGGTTGCTCATATTTTATGGCTTTAATTTCACTAGAAAGTTATTCAGGCATCTAACCATGAAGACAGGTACCTAGTGCTTTTGTTTGAACATGCTGGGCTATTTTAACTCCCACTGATGTCTGCAAACCCCACTTCAGGCTGCACCACAGCTCCATCTGCAATGTTTACATACCTTTTCAAATTTGTGCCTTAAGGCCACGTTCCAATAACTGAATTCCACCCACCTCATTATGCGGGGTGTCTCACTCAGCACCTCCACTCCCCTTCAAACCTGGCTCTCTAGCACAGGCAGAGAGTCTCAGATGAAAGCCTGCCCTCCAAGTGCAGCCCTGCACATGTATTTTAGTGACCAGCAGGATGGTTTGTTTTGACCAAGGCTCCTTCTCATTACCAGTCCTGCTCAAGAGTGAAATAAACCCGTCTCTCTTCCCCATCCCTTGAAACTCATCTGCTGAAAACAGTCACAAGTCCAAAGTAAAGGAGAAAAGAACCTGGCACTAGCAACCACAATGCACCGATTCTCTGTCCAGAAAGCCAAGACCCTCACAGACACTCACCAGCGTAAGTAGCAATAGGTAGCTTCCACATTGTAGTATTTGCTCCCTGCCAATGTCCCCAGCTGGTTAAAGGGCATGCCTGTCATGAAAGAGAGGGGCAACGAATTAACTCACAAGTCTCCAACGGCCCTGCTAGAAAGCAGATCCTTTCACTCTCACTATATTTCCTCACAGGAGGGAAGCCCGGAGACACAAACAGTAGTAAAGCTGCAGTACAAAGGTGCTTTTAGATCCTTCCCACCTTCCTGCCAGTTATCTACATGAGAAAACAGAGCAAACAATGCCTCCTCCTCAGTATTCATAATACCATGGCCTTGACTCTCTACTCCTCTTGACACAGACATCATCTTATCGGCATTTAAGAGTTCTGTTCCAGCTCACTGCGGTACATAAATTTTTGTCACTTATTGGTATTTGCCATCAGCCTATCAAACAACTCAGTGAGAACTCTGCAAAGACAGCACAGAGAAAACACATTTCTGGAACTGCGCGCTTGAAGATACGACAGGCCGTCAATACTTGCCGCAATGTGTTCTCATAAGGTAGTCACTAGAGGTAGTCACTTCTGGAGGAGAAGGCATGTGAGATTTTTTCGCAGGGGTAAAAAAAGGGAGATGGCCAATCTCTGCTTCTAGCAATGGACAGCTGGATCTTCCCTTAGCCAGACAAGCACAACTTTACCATGTTCATGGAAGTCTGAGCTGCTCAGGGGTTATCAGATGAGTAAGTGGAGGTCACTGGCAAAGAACACCTTTGCACTCCTCTCTTTGGCTTGCCGGCAAGAGAGAGATTCTCGAAGAAGGAAGTAATTTTAACCAGAGGATAAAACCACTCCTGTCAGCAGCAGGATATAAATCTGACCAGCACACTATCACAGGGTATTTTTAGGTTTTTAGGTTGCAGCAATATGATTTTAATGACTAAAAATTCATGGTAACTCACTCACCAATTTGTGGTGCAACAGAAAGGGCTTGATAGTAAAACCGCTCAGCCAGCAACTCTGTGTCCACACCTGCCAGTTCATTCTGATAGCGAGCTGAAAGAAAACCACGCACTGCACATCAGAAACCAGGAGGCAGTGTCTTCCCTTCTGCAGAGAAGCACAGTTTCCCTACAGATTAAAAATACCACAAAACTAGAAATACCGGCCAAGTCAATAAATCCATCAAAGAAGAACTGCTCTTGGCAAAACACAGGAACATATAGGCTTTGCCAGGCCCACTTGAAGCACTTTTATTTTAACTGCACTATGCTGCACATCACAAGCCCTGCCACTTCAAGCAAAGGGGATATCCCTCAATACTTGTGGCAGCATGTAAGCAAAAGGAAGAAATTCTTCTGCTCCATGTGTTAAGTGCCGATTCATTTATCCTTGAAATAATGCAGAGCTGTGCTCCACTTTCCAGTACCTCAAACAGGCTATATTCTACTACAGCAGAGTGTGAAATCCAAAGCACGTCAGCTGCCCTAATAAAATATCTGGCTGTGGACAGACTGGAATTTGGGTTTGGGTGTTGGTTTGTTTTTTTTGTTTGTTTTTTGGTTGTTTGGGGGTTTTTTTGGACAACAGTAGGCGTTTTGGAAACCTTAGGTGAAAGCGTTGGGAAGAGGTGAGCACATTTCTCTCCCACCAGTCAGGTAAGTCATTCTTACTACCCCCATAAGACATTTATTTGCAATGCCATTTTTAGGCTGATTCACGCACAACGGCAGTGCCAAACAGCTTCCAAGAGCTTGAAGGCTGCTGCGTGTCAAGCACATTTACCCGTGCCATACTTCAAATAGCTATTTTTCACACAGTTACATTTTCCCACTGCCTTCACTCCCACATGTTCACAATCAAGCAAAAAGCTGACACACTTACCACACACTTCAGGAGGTCGTGACTGTGTGATAGACACATCTGCTATAAAAAGGACGACACGCAGCCAGACACAATGTCAAAGAACCTGGGGCTTTGCAGTGGCCTAGCACTCTGGACTGATTCACAATATTACTTAACAAATCTGATTTTCACTCACACTTGTGCTGATGACAGTGGCTCCACAAGGCAACCTCAAAGCAAGTCTGAACTGAGTAGTCAGCCCACTTTGAGTTTCCTTCATGCTGTCCAAACAACACAAATAAAAGCAAAGGCTTCCATTCTTACACAGCCACGGATACAGCTGTTTCTCAATAGCAAACTCCTCATCTACTTGCCCAAAGTGAAAGCTTCTGCAACTTGTAGCAGTTCAGTTATCCATAGGGATTTCAGCTTATACCAGTCATTGGCAAATGTGCCCAAGGAAACCAGTGTCTGCAAGTAACTACGGCTGGTGACTAACAACGATTAGACTCGGCACTGTACAGGCACCATCATTCTCATGCACTAAAGGTTGCCCCGAAAGATGATGCTGTTCTTACCTAGATCTCCCAGATAAACCAGACATCTGTGACATGCCATCTGTGCCCACTCCATCTCCTTCTCCGATGCAGACACAGGTTTCTTGCAGCCTACATAAGAAACATGAAATCACATACACCATTGGGTAAAGGCTGCTGGAAAACACATGAGCAGCCTACGCCTCTGCCTGAGATACCCAACATTTCACCGTATGAAAACAAAGACCGCGTGGTCAGACCACACTGTTGGTTGCCGTCCGTGGCATTGTATAGACCAGCACTGGCTAACTCTCGTTGTGAAAATGTGGAAAATAAATGTAGAAAATACATGTAGACACTGACACTCACCCACTCCCCCTTCAATCCCCTGCTGATTAGGGGCAGCGCATGTCACTGCATCACTAACAGTCACTGAAGTGAAGTCACTCAGACTTTGCCTACAAGGTATGCCACAGAGAGCTGGCTCTATGTGCACTTAAATGAGAGGACAAAGGCCAATTCCTGTCTACAAGCCACGTGATCGTGTTAACACAGCATTGAGCACAAGCTAATAAGGCCTGTTGAGAGGCTGACTTTGTTAGCATGGCTAATGAGGCCTTTGGATAGGAGCCGGTGCAAATCCCTGGAAGGCAGAACTAAGTCTGAGCACACTTGCACCTGGCAGTAGCACACAATGCGGACGTAACCTCCCCGACACTGAAGATGGAAACAAACTCATTGTTTCAAGACTGAGATCTAGATTTAGGACTGGCCAACCAAAAAAGGAGGAAGGAAGCAAAACAAGGAAAAGTCAGGACAGCAAGTCTGTGTTGTAGACAGGGCAGCTGCAGTCAGTTAGGAAAAACTGCCTCCGGACAAAACTGCCTTTGCGTCCACAGAATGGCAACAAAGCTGGTGAAAGGGCTGGAAGGAATGTCCTAAGCAGCTAAGGACTTTGGGCTTGTCTAGTTTGGGGAAAAGGAGGCTGAGGGGCAACCTCATCGCTCTCTACAGCTTCCTGAGAAGGGGAGGTGGAGGGAGGTACTGATCTCTTCTCCCTGGGATTCAGTGATAGGACACATGGGAATGGTTCAAAGCTGCATCAGGGGAGGTTTAGACTGGGCATTAGGAAGTATTTCTTTACTGAGGGTGGCCAAATGCTTGGAACAGCCTTCCTGGAGAGGTGGTCGATGCCCCAAGCCTGTCAGCATTTAAGAGGCATTTGGACAATGCCCTTAATAACATGCTTTAACTTCTGGTCAGCCCTGACTTGGTCAGGCAGTTGGACTACATGATCGCTGTAGGTCCTTTCCAACTGAAATAGTCTAGTCTAATCTATTCTACACTGAACTGAAAAAAAGCAGTTCAGGCAGTGGAAAGTGTCAAAAGCAACAGGGAAAGGCTCCAGCCAGCTGATCTGAACTAACTTAAGCCATCAAACATGACTCAGTTCCTGGGAAGGGCTGCTGCTGGCGAGACCATGCTTCCCATCTCCCCATCAGCACCTTCTCCCCAGCCAGCGGGGCCATGGTTCAGCCAGCGATCGGGAGACAAAGGCTACTGCGTTCCACGCTTCCTCTCCAGAGAGCGTTTACTGCCACCAGGCAGACCAGTGTCACGGATTCAGTTCAGTCTTCCTGTTGCCAAGGACTTTGACCTTCTGGAGGAGAAAATTTCCTCAAGCAGGAATCCCAAAGAAAGATTTTTAAGACCAGTCCAGCCTACCGTCTGTGTTCCTTCCCTCTTGGCTTAGTTTAAAAGAGTGGAAGTGAAATCTGGAGGCTTAAGTGACCAGTGAGGAATGGTTCCCACTTACTAGTTGTACAATGCTTACTAGCATTGTACGAGTTGCATTATACAAATACATGGCCTTCAAATCTGGGTCCACATATGCTGTTGGACCTATCCTCCCTTTCTTTTTTTGCTTTGAATCCTCTTGCTCCCATTTATATAACCATCAAGTTGCGTCCACACCACTTTGTAGTTCATACGGGATTTTTACACATCCATCTTTTCCAGATATGCAAGGTTACATTTCTGTTATCCAGTTACATACTCGTCTGGTGCTTCCTTTTAATTAGAAGAGCCTAAACACATTAAGAAACCTGAACAAGGGGAGCCTTTCAAATGCGATCACACACCACAGGATACAAACCCATCTGGAATGCGCATTTCGAGAATTTATTAATTCTGCGGTACTGCGATACGTTTCTCAAAGAAACAGTTGCCAGGGACATCTGCCTTTTAAACTGACATTTCAAAGCCAATCATGATACAATCATCTCCCAGAACTAAGAATAGGATACCAGCAACTAAAACGTTCTATGGCTACAGACACACTAACTTCTCTTATGCTGGCTTCTGCCGTCCTCCCCCCTGCCAGCTTTAAATGTCAATTAAGCCCTTGCTAATGCAATTCACAAAACATACAGGGGCTCCATTTCTCACCTGGACCTACCTGGACAGAAACACATGCCTTGAGGCCACTGAGCACATCCCAGAAGCAAATGTGAACAAACCATTACAAGGTAATCGAGGATGTGAATGCATAAGCAGCCTTGAGCTGTTTCAAGACTGTAAACACTCTTATTCTTCCTCCCCTAATAGGCAAGATACCTCAAATTACCCTGCACCTAAGGTAACCGCCTCTCTGTATGCCCTGAGACAGCTAGCATACCTTACTGTGTTACAGGAGCTTCCTCATGTTCTCAGTCCAAGATTCAATAGCAGTTTCAAAGCTACACGCAGTACAACTAAGAAGCACATGAAGGGAGCACAGACACAAGGGGCACTGAGAGGAGGAACAGTATCTTACATCTAGTGAATAGGGTGTCCTGACAAAAACCTGTTGATTTCAAGAACGTATTCCCCCAATGGCCCATTTGTCTGCTTTAATTAGGCTTTTAAAAACATTCTGTAGAGCCAGAAGTGCTCTTCAATTTTCCATAAAAATCTGGCATCACGAAACACTAAAGAATTTTCTAGCAGTGTTTTCTTCCTGTTAGAAAACCTTCTTTCTTCCCTAGTATTTAAAAAAAAA
>VZTL01069452.1:0-18971 GCA_013400535.1 Scopus umbretta | reverse complement strand
CCTCATCTAAGTCTTCTTGAACAGTATACTTTTTTAGGTAATTTTCATGTGTCCTATATACTATTATTTACAATTTTGTAAATAATCTCAGATTTCAAATTGGTTTGGCTGTCCTCCTCACACAGATAAAGCTACACTTGGGCATCTTACCTGTAAGAGGTGGGAATGAAAACTGTTGCAACTGTTGATTGTTTTAATTGGTGGACTTAAATTATTGGAATGATTAGAGAATGTCTAGAGGACATTAGAGAGCATTCTAATCCAATGAAATACCTGAAAAATGAATAAAGTGTTAGAGCATTCCATGTTGAGTGCCTTTGCTACTTAATTAAATTGCAGTGCTAATTAGTAGTAGTTTTCAGCTGCATTTCATGACAGTTGTTATTAGTAGACAATACTTGTTGCTTTTATTTGTAAATGTATCTGACTGTCTTTTTCTGATCACAAACATGCAATGAGACTGAAATCCAGGGAGATGCCTGTTGCAAAATTAATGGTGACAACATTACAAAATACTGTAAGGGAACAGTTACCCCCCATTAGACCTTATTGGGGCTATAACTATACAGAAAGAGAAGTTTTGTCTTCCTTTGGGAACGCTAAAGCTTGCTTTTGTAGTAGCTATGTAAGAGTTTGGGCCAAACAAGATGGTTTGAGTTTACAGCTATGGCATATCATATTCAAAACTAGTTTTCTTTCTGTAAACAGAAAAATGCCCTGAGCTATCTGCAGTCCCTTCAGAATAGGGTGCTCAAAACAGAAAATAAATTTGTCCAGTAACTCCTGTTTTGCAGACTTTCTGCAAGTTATTTGCGAAATATTCAAACTGTGCACTCTGATGCATGCTAATCCATTGGTACGTTTGCAGGAGAGCGAAAGTGGCAGAAGTGGGGATATGTACCTAGCATGGAGTGTCTCTTTCCAGCCTTTCTATGTCAAGCTTGCCTCACAGGTAACAGTAGGTAGCAATCCTCCAAAGGGCTCTGGAAGCCCACCTGAGGTCCAAAGAATGGTATCACCAGTCTGTCCAGTAGAGTCAGGTCAGAGTCTATATTGTTGAATAGCTCTTCCCAAGAGGGAGAATAGCTTTTGGCATAATTGATTGGTCCCTGTTTCTGCTTGGAGCCTGTATCAATCTAGCTATGGTCAAGTGAGTTCCCTTTCAGAGAGTAGTACTCAAAATTGCCATGGACTGAAATTCCCTTCCTTTCTCAGAAAGAAAGAAATTTGGCAGTATATATTATTGAGTTGTCTTTAAAACATAAATTTGAAAAGGGCCTCTGATAGAAATTTATATATATCCCCCCACCTTCTGTTGCTTTTGCTATGAAGGATGAGTTCAGATGCCAGCTGATGGTGTTTTTTCTTTATTACTTAGTCACACAGGTGGGATGTACCTTTTAATAAACCACTCCTTTATTGATGTTGCAGACAGACTTTTTAAGGCTCTCAACTGCATTCTTTAAGCAGTAAACATATGTTGTCAATTTGCACTATCATATTTGTTAAATTTTTTTTTTTAAGCTTTGATTGTATGACTAGAAGCTTCCAGTTGCTTTTCAGAAGCTACTGGAAGCTTCTAAAATTTTCATCTATGATTGATTACAGCTCTTCCCAGTAGAATTTTATGCTGTTTATTATGTAAGTTAACAATACAGATGTAAAAGCAAGGAATGGTATCAGGAATGGAATTTTATTTGAAGTACAGCTTAAATGTGAAGAATGCTCTGAAATAACACTGTAATTTAAGTCATTGTCCTTAGAGCTCTTCTGATTTTGCTTAATTTGCTTTTGTGAAGTGTGCAAAAGAAGTTTGTTAAATCTAAACTGCATGTGTTTGTGGTTATTTTGTATTCATTTAGTGTGGGTGAGTTATAGTGGGAATCAGCCCAGGGTTTCTAATCCCAAACAAAACTCTGTTGCTTGAGCTGATAATCCATAACTCATTACTAAGACTCTGAATAACTGGTGTCAAGGATGGTGGCCAAGTTAAGACCCCTTTATGTAGGTCTCCTGTAGATGAAGGCTGAGAGAGGTTACGCTCTTCACAAGTGTAAATTCTGTAATTCGTGACAAAGAATGAAATGCCTGACACAATTAATTTTAGTTAGGAATTGAATTCAAGTACAGAAAAAACAATTCTATTTAAAGTGCTTGCATATACCTTAGTACATTTCCCCTCATATAATAAATGTTCTGGTTTTTATGGCTTTAGCACTGTGAAGAACTTCTTGGAGCATTTTCCAGGTAGATGAAGTAGTTGATTTGTGTAGTGATGTAGAAATAAAACTTTGATGTTGTGGTAATTGGGTGCAAGTGCATTCTGGGAAACTGAGAGGGTATATGAAAAGAACATGATGTAAAGGATTATTTGAAGGAATTCTGACGGTGTAAGGGAGAACGTTCCTTTCTGTGTAACTACCCACCCAGTTCTCCAATACCTCTATTTGGGGAGGGGGGGAATATGCAATATTAACTTGGGGAGGAGCACCATTAATCCTGTGCGTTAGGTAGATGTGTTGCATCATGTGTAACTGTGTATGAGATGAGTCTTACTCCTGTTATATTTTCAGTAGTTTTATTATTTACTTTGTAAATAAAGATCTCTTGAAGATTTCTGGTTCTGGGGCTCATCTAGGCACCACTTTCTCAATGTCTGAGATATGCATTCTGCTTTATTACTGATAGTGTCCTTCCTAATTTGTTTCTTTTAAAAATAAAATGTAGTTGAAGTGTTGTCTTAGGGGGAAAAAAGTTGTTTTTTTTTTTTAAAAAAAACAAAACAAAACCAAACCAAAAACCTCAACAATGAGTACAAGCAGAGCACCAAATAGGAAGCTACCTACTTCGGAGCTTTATTTTTTTTTTGGTCCTCTATTTGCAAATTTTTGTTTCTTTATTCAGATTTAATTTCTTTTTTGTTTCATTTCAGCATAAAAATAAACCACATGTGGTGACCTTAGCTAGGAGCCACTCCATTTCCTCGGCAGCTGCTGCTACACGCTGTTTGTCTGACAGACGAGGCTAGGTCATGGTTACCAGAGGACACCCTCGTGGTCATAACCAAGTTGTAAATGTCACTAAGATTGCTTCTGAATGCCTATCACATGTGTATCACTGATTCTGAAGTAGATAAAGTCAGCCAAAGATTCATTTGGGAGTTGGGACTCCCAGAAGATTACTTTTAAAGCTGAATAGCAGCAAGAGTTGTGACATGCATCCATAAACAGCAGCAGTGATTTGACAGTTATTTAGCCCTCAGTTACTAGCCCTTTGGTAGAACTGACAGCATGCCTGCAAAGATAGTGGGGCCTGTTTCAGCCCCATTAATGTTGTCTTGAATGTGAGCCTGTGGTCTGAAAAAATGATAAATGTTCAGTGATTGATGATTTTATAGTCCCAGGGCACTTGGGATGGTTTCTGGTAGCTGTGAACAATTTTCTTCCCTCCCTTAATTAGGCCTGATCTTTAGGTTTCTCTCTACCAGACTTAGAGAAGTGAGTAAGTGGGAATTGTTAGATAATGTTTACAAAATGTTTTTCAAAACTTTGGCTACAAAGGAGGTACAGTTTTGAGTGCCAGGTCTGGCATGTTTTGGTGCAGAATAAGTGATTCAGTGCACATCTGAACAGTCTGAATGGCAAATATGGAAAAGCTGTAAGCATTTGTACATGTACAAAAGAGAATTTTATGTAATTGGGTTAATGAAATAATATGTGCATCCTAGGGCTTCTGAGTTTTCTTGTCTCTATACCTTTAGCTTTCAGTAAGCCAGTCTTTCCCAACTGCATAAGGGTCACTCCAAGCCTGCTGAGTTGGCTGTACTAATGCTAGAAAAGTGCAAAACAGTATTTCAGTTTGAGTGCTTGTTTGCAAATTGGGTGACAAAGTTGTTTATTTAATCACTATTTGGAAGTAAACATTTTGTCAGTGAGCTATGCTGTTTAGTAATGTGATAGTGTCAAAATGGCTATTAATCTGTAACAATAGCAGGCTGCAAGGGGAAATGGAATTTCTTCTTCTCATTTGCACTAACATTTTTTCCTAATGTCAGTGACTCTTCCTGACCTTTTTACTGTGTTGTTTTATTAATGCAAACAGAAACCGTAGAGGGGGAAATAAAATCAGTTGCAACTTCTTCAGGCTAATTTTACTCTCTCAGTGGTTAGCGACTTAACACTAAGAGGATTCAAACATTAAAATATCTCAGTATTATGCAATTTTTAGAAATATTGTCCATGAGGACACAGTTTATTAAGAAATTATGTGGTTTCTTTTTGATGGGGGAGAAAGAAAAGAGGGAGAGAAAGTAAAATATGGACAAGGAGTAATTTCTGTGAGATAGACCCGAAAGCCAACTTTTGTGATTAATGACCAATTGTGACTCTGCACATTTAATTAGGAAAGTGTCATTACACTCAATTAGAAGGGCTGCCAAATAATCTGTTTAATACTCTGGTCTTTTTTTCTCTAGGGTTTTGCAGACAGTCCTCATTACAGTGATCACTTGAATGACAGTCGATTAGGGCCCCATGAAGGATTGTCCCCGACACCTTTCATGAACTCAAATCTGATGGGTAAGTAGGTAATTCTTTACGAGTATCCCCTCAAAGCCTCTTTGGTCAGAAAGAGACATTTTTCATTCCCTTGTCTAGGCCTGACATGTCAAGCATCTGGAAGTTGCTCTGTTTCTCATAGCAACACTGACTTTCCTATTGAAATCTTTTTGTTGGGCAAATTCCTCATAAAGGCCATTGTCCATGACTTTTAAGAAGAAGAAATCACCTAGATTTTTCTCAAGTTGATCTAGAAAGCTGATATATTTTGAATTGATTTTTACATTTCTCTTGTAAATTCTAAACTATTTTAAAGCTGAATTTTCCTTTTGCTGAGAAGACATCTATAGCAATTTCTAATTTGTGAATTTAAAAAACTCCACTATTTTTCTAACACTATTGATTTGTGCACTAGCTACCAATATAGTTTAGGCTTTTCTTCAGTTAATAATTTGAGGGCTTCCCTCTTATTTTTAATTTTCTAATTTCTTCTATATTTGCTGTATTAGAAACTTCGTCACTTCTAAGAAATAGATGCAAAGTCCTGATTTGCTAGGCAAATGTTATTACTGCTTCCAGGCCTGTGGGTGTCCAACATTTTCTGCTTTTCAAGAAAGCAAGATGTGTGTTATATTGTGGGCTTAGGTGTTGAAAGCTTTTTCTTTGTTGCCTGCACTTTTGTATTACCTGAAACATGTTAAGGTACTGATGGCATTGTTTGAAACTCTTCTTCACCCTATTCCAGTTTGGAGCATAAAAATGTTGATTTCAAAGTATTTATTGTTTGGCAGCACATGGTCTTGGGACAAATTTTTTTCTTGGATCTTAAACTTCAGGATAATTCTGAATGTTTGTTCTGAATGTGTACATTTGTCATTGTTTTTCTTGTATATTCTTCATCTTGTAGGCATGACCTATTTTGTGATCTCAGTATTGTCCTTTTAAGACATAGCCATGGTAATCTAAGTGGATTATCTAAAGCCAAATCCTGGTGGTCTGCAATTTCTTTTGGAAATCTTTCTACTTTGCTCAGTCTTTGTTTACTACTTTAATTTTCTCTGAAACAGAGGCAGACAAAGCACAGCTATTGCTGAAACCAGAATTTCATTTAAACTTTCATATATGAACCTGAAAATGTGTAATTTTAAGAAGACTGTCTCTGTAGTCTTTGTTTAGAGAGAGTACATGCCAATTTGTCCATGATACTTATATCTGAGGACAGTAAATGTAATTTCCCTTAGTTATTGTGAAAAACAGAGTAGAGCTTCCCCCAATACTGTTTCAAATATGTTGTCTTTTAAATACAGGTGACTAAAAAGATAAGTTACTGCAATTGCTTCTCTAGTATTTTGATCAGTAGCATGTATGGAATGGCTCTAGGCTTTGTAGCTGTTACTGATTTTAGTTTACAAAAATATATAGCAAAGTTTGATTTTTTTTCTTTAAATTTTTTTTTTTTAAAATTTGTGTTACCAAAGGCAAACTATTTGCTCATGCTTTTATTTTGGACCATCCAATTTCTAAATAATATATGCCTTTAAATATATGAAGAAAATAATTAGTGCAACTATATCTTACTTTTTCAGTTTTACTGAAGAGATGGCTAGGTGATTCCATTAGACATAATAGAATTACATCAATAATACATATTGGAGAGGACTCCTCCATTGAGATTGTTTTGTAGAGAGAATTAATGAATTACGAGATGTGTATGTGTCAGTCACCCAAAGCAGCTGTGAACTGAAATAGTTTTGTAATGCTTTATGGCTAACAGTTCTTACAGATTTTATTTTGTTGGAGTGATGGTACTTCATTTCCTTCTATACGCAACAAAGAATTATATAAAGCTTTCAATATATGTGTCTAAGAAATGTACACCTCAAAACTCTAAAATTATGCTTTCAAAAGTATTCCACCTGTGGTTTTTGGCTTGTCATAACGAAAACTATATTCATTATACTTATGTTACAGTATAGCATGCAGCTTTGTATATCCAACTTTCACATCATGAATTTTTGCAGCATATCTTAAGTTGATGCTGAAAGTTTGGAGAGAGGAATGATAAAAGCTACATAAAAAGATTGAGTACTAGTTTTCTGTGTAATATCGCTATCTGTGTTTATGGGTTTTTTGTCTATTATTGTAAAGAAAAATGGTATTTCTTATTTTTTTTTGGCAAAATATGTTACACTGTGTAACAAATTGTGGACCTATTCCCATAAATAGAATTAAAACATCTATTTTATTAGTTACTGTAGATAATATTTAATGCATTGATTGATTATTCTGTAATCTTCGGAAGTTAAAAGGAGATAGAGGCTAAGAACACAAACTTGATGAGCTTATGGGAAGTATCTCACTAGGCTAATAGGAGTGATGGAGTGTCTAGGGTTCCACAAGAAGACCCAAGAAGCACATCCCTTCCAAGCATTTTATCATGACTGAAATACATCTCTAAAATAGTTAAAAAGTATTAAAAAATAAAAAAAAAGGGGGAAAAAAAAAAAAAGAGCAACAACATATTTCACCATTGCTGTCAACACTTAAGAGCACCATTAAAAGAAAGAATTGTGTGTCAAGGGGATGTTGTTATTTTGTGTATTATGTTCAGCCGTAAGCATATTTGCCTGAAGAGATAGCGGATTATAAAGTGCCACTGTCTTTCATGATGGAGCTCTCAAACATTTTAATGATCTCGTACATTGCAAAAGAGAGAAATTTTGTCTAACAAGAGTTGATAATGATTCAATAATGAACAATTTGCCAAAGAAAGATGCATTTCCATATTCATTTAGATGTTTTTTGAAGTGTTTTGCAGAGGAAGTAAAGCTATTATGTTGGATTGGTTAGTGTTCTTCACTAATGAATTCCAGAATTATCCTGTTGATTTGTTAGTATAAAAAAAGAAGGGCTGTTGCTTGTATTTTAAGTAAAACCACTGAATCCTCTTGGCACCAGCATAGTCCGTTAGTATCCATAGAGATATGTAGAAAATCAGGCTAAGATATATTGGTGATATTGTAGCTCCATTTAGACTTGATAATCTTTGCTTATTCAACACTTTCTGTTTTAATTACATTCTAGAAAGCTATTCATAAGGATACGAGATTCTTTTCTCTGTAATTATGCTGCCTTTTAGTACTCTGCACTTGCAGTAGAGGTCAGTTTTTGCTAGGACCCTTCAAGCATGTGGTATTGTAGCTTCTGTTATACTGTTGCCTGGAATTTATTCTGCTGAGCTTTTCCACTTCTGCTTACCAGGAAGAAAGCAAGCAGATCATTCTTGAATATATGTTAAAGGGGTTTTTGTTGGTCCTTCTTGAAAATTTGAAGTGGGTTGCTTAATTTCTTTTATGTGCTTATCTTTCCACAAGAGGTAGAAAGGATGAAGGCAAAACTTTTGTGCTCCATGTTCATCCTCTCTGTACTACACAGTTCCACAAGCTTGTACATGATAAAAAGTCATTAAAAAATTTAGTCAGTGGTGAGTGAAAAGGTGGTGGTTAAATATAAGCTTGAAATTGATCCCTTGAAGTAGAAAGAGAGATCATTCTTCCAACTTTTCTTTCAAGTTTACTTCTTTGTTTTCTCATTATTTCTTTAACTAGTTGCTTTACAGTTTAGTTGGGTTAAATTTTAGAGCTCTGGGTGTCCTGAGCTAGCCACAGGGTTTGAAGACCTGTCAACCAAGATAACTGGAAACTGTTATAATCGGAAACTCTGAAGGTGTGGGAGTGGAGGATTTTAGATCATTTGCATCTTCCTGACCTTACCTACTTACTGACTCCAGTAGACCAGCTGCAAGGCTGTAATTACTAGTTTATTTCATATCATCTGTTGATGTTGTAACACTCATCTCTGTTAGTATCTTAGTGAGGTGGTGACTGTGCTTTTCTACCTGTCAAACTAACTTCTGCTTCAGGCTAGGTATGGCCATATTTTCTTATGGCCATTAAGACTATGGAGGACCTGACAATGCCAGGAAGTCAAGACGCACATCAGGCAGTATTTATGAGGCAGGGAGTAGAAGCTTGTTTCAGTAAGTAGAGCTAAAAATGATTCAGGTTGTTAACCAAAATATAGTTTCTTATACTGTAACTATTTATACTGTGAATATAAAAGGTAAACCTGATTTTTGTCCTGATTGAAATAAATAGGTGAATGAACCAAGCATAGTACTCTGTAATGGAAGCAGAGTAATAAATTTTGGGGTTTTTTTGCAGTGCAGCTTCCTTTAATGTTGGTTGTACTTGATGCGCTTGAATCACTCAGGTAGTTTGTCATCAGGCTTCACAGAGCTGGGCTTGCAAGTAAATTATATGTGGATACATATGCACACCATTTATTCTACCCTCTATTAGTGTTTAACTGTCTTGTAGCAATGTAGCAGGTGGCTAATAGGTATATGCTGGGTAGAAACTGCCATGTGGAGCTAAGGGCAGCAGGAGTGGAGTGCTGCTTGATGGGTTGAGGCTAAGTTCCATGAATTTTCAAAGGTAGTGTTTCAAGTCACTGTGAAACTAAAGACTCATTTTGTGGATTAATCATACAAATGACTGACAATATCTGGATTGGGACGCCTTATGATTTTAGAGTTACTGTTCACTTAATTGACTTGATTGCCTGATTGTGTAGGTTTGTAAGAATGGCTGTGCTTCTGCTAGTGAGCCTCTCAAACTAGTGAAATTACTATGTCTAATTTTTATTGCAAAATCTATTGTATGACTTGTAAGTTAAGCACTGCAGTTGGCTTGGGTACAGTGGTAAGTATTTTTGAAGCTGAACATTAAGGGTGTTTTTTGAAGCAATGTGGTAAATAACTGAAGCCTCTGTAAGCTTTACAGTATTGATATTGCTCTTGAACAGATGACGTAAACCTTTTAAATCTTAATTTGGGAAAAGTTATTCTCAGTAAAAGGAGAGGCTTTTGAACTTTAAAATTACAATTAAAAGACAGCATGCGTCTGAATTCTTTCGCAGTTAAGAATCTAACTAATCTTCAGGTAAACTGCTAGTTTTCTTCCTCAGCACTTCAGTAAAAGAATTTTGGAATTGAAAAGATAGAGCTTATTATCAAATGACTTTATGATGGTGAAGGCAATAGTAGGAAGCAAGCAAGGGTAAATTATTTAAACAGCAAGTGTTAAGAATGATGCCATTATATTTTTTGCTAGGAATCTTGTTTTAAGTACCTTTTAGGAAGGGAGAGGGCAGACATGAGTAGTGAGTTGGCAGACCTTGTATTTGTCCAAAATAATAGTTAGATTTCCTTGAATTGCCTTCTCTTGTCATTGCTAATTTAACACATGGAATAAAATAGGCATCACAAGAGAAACGATCTCCAGAGACATGATTAATGGCAAGATTGATCTGAAATAATTTATATGCAGTTACATCAGTATTAACTTGGAGAATAGTGTGGACAGAATATTTTGAATCCTTTAGAGAATTCCTTAGAAAGAGAAAGGAAAAGAAGAAAATGACAAAATAAGGGCACAATAAAGATTAGGACAAGTGCTTCAGTTCATCTCATTTTACAGGAGGAGGGCAGTAAGTTGAAAGAAAATTGTAAAATGATGGCTAATAAGCTTCACATAGTGCATAATTATCTGTCAAAAATTATTGTAGGTTAAGAGTTCAGAAAAACTTTTCTTAATAAAAAAGACGCAAGTATAAGATCGTCCACAGTTACAGTACTTAGGGGTTCAAGTCTCCAGCTCTAAGACATGGGTCCACCACAAGCCATAGATTGTGAACTTCCCATGCTGGAAAAGTTCATTGAAATTTACATTACAGTAACTGGCATCATACAGTTTCACAGTGTTACGTTTACATTTTATCAAATCACTTACTGTCTTGATTATTGAAGCTAAAAACATCAAGGTGCTGACTCATCTATATGTAATACATCATGGCTACTTTTCCTAAAGTAAGTGTTGCCATTGCTTCACCCCAGTAAAGCTTCATAATTTGTTGCTTCAGATAGGCTTAAGTTTTGCTAAAAATTAGTTTTTTCCAAATCATTGCATATCATTAATCTGGCAAATGGAAGATTCACGTTTAAATTTCCTTCTAAGAATGTTTGTTTTCCTTTTGGGGCCATGTCACTGTGCTTAATTGCTTGATTGACACTGTTTTTAGATGATATTTTAGATTGGCTAAAAGCCTAATGTGCATTTTGTAGTATTTTGTTGTTTATAATGAAAACTTCAAACTCAGAGTAATGTTTTAAGTTAAATTGCAATGACTTCTTCCTGTCTTCAATATAATTATTCACATATGAAGTGAATAAGATGTATATATAAATTCTCTGTCAAGAAACAGAGGTTTGTGTTTGTTTTGGTGTTGGTGGGTTATTTTGGTTTTGTTTGGGTTTTTGTTTTTTTCTTTTTTGAAATGCTAGCAATGCAAGTGTTCTTTTGTTCTGGGGTGTTTCTGCATCTGGCTGTGTCCCAGCTCTGGCTTAGAGTTGGGCAGAGACAGGCTCTCTTGTCAGTTGTACCTGTAAAACCTCGGACCTGACATGCTGGTTACTACTGCTGGCACAGAGCTGCTGATCTGCAGGCTGAAGCTTTCTGGAGTTGCGAAGTTTTGTATCTGTTGGTACAGTTTCAGATTTATCCCCCCCCTCCCAGGTATTACATTAAATAAATTCCACTCACACCAAAGAATTGCTCTCATCTGCTCTTCATTTTCCTTTTGTGAAAGCTAATGGGTTTCTGGGAAATTAAATTACACAGTCATTTAGTGACAGTGCTAAGTGTAGGGCATTTTTACCCTTGGGTTTTTGCTCACAAGACTGTGTGTTAAGCTTAGTTTTCCCTTCTGTTTACATTAATATTTCAATCAAATAGCTTTCCTAACGCTTCTCTAAATACAGTAATACCTAATACCTCAAGGCTTTCTACAGATGTAGTGGGGAGCTTCTGTTCTTTGTAATGTTATGCTGTAGCAGGTGTCTGCTTGTGCTCTCTCCCCCTTGAGACTTTCATCTTCTTCCTAGTTAGCAGCTGTGGCAGAGGGGCCCCAACAATCCTCCTCAGGTGGTGCTCAGGTGTGGGTCTGCCAGGTAGGTGCACGGTCGCAGCTGCCTGCCTGCCTGCTCCGCTGCCTCCCCTCGCTGCTGCTGCTGGCAGGAGGCCTTGCAGCCGGCCGGCTCCCTGCCTTCGGCAGCTCCCAGCACAGGAAGGTGAAGACTGGGGTGAGCAGGTGCACAGCGGTTGGCCTTCCCTGCTCCCTGTGATCTGCTCCCTATGTGAGTATGCCAGAGTGTTGAGGCAGTTTATCTCTAATGAGTACAGGTAGTATTGTGTAAGTTTAGAAGGTTTTTATAACCTCCAAATCAGTGTTGGAGTTGTTTTCAGACTCAGTCTGTAGTGCTGTGGTTCAAGGAAAAAAAACCAGAAAGGTTTTCTTTCTGGCAAGTAAAAAAGTGAAGAAATCTGTCCTTGAAAATGCATCAAACTATATGATTTAACATTGTACGAGAAGAGCTGCTGATACCTTTTCACTGGATACTACCAGTGCCACAGGTACCTTCACAGGACTTGTAGGAGTCTCTGCAAATCCACAGTGTCCCATATGCAGAACTTGCAGTTCTGGTGGCCTGCGGGCAGTAGTGGTGCTTGCACTGTGTGCTAATGGGAGAAAAAATGGGACCTAGTGTTAGTTGTGTTGGAGGAAGATGAAATGTTGCCCTCTTCAAAAAGGTCTCACACTTAAACCCAGAATTTTTGTCATACTAAGTACTTCGGAATTGCTAGTCCGGGAATTTAAACATGCAAGTCTGGGTTTTAAGTTTTGAAATATTTTAGTTCTGATAAAATTTGTTCTGCCGAGCTTGGTTTTTAGTTAATGCAGTGATACATTTGAGTGTTGATTTATTCACACTGTACTCTGCCTCTGAAAAGGGGAATAAATAGTGATCTGATGTAATTTTTAAGTCTTGCATTTCCTCTTTGTTATAACATGTCAGTTTAGCTGCTGTAGGGTATGTTTATCTGTTACAAGGCTCATCAGTGCATGAAATGCTGAAAGGGCATATTTCTCTCCTGTGGTTCCTGCCATCCCTGGGCACTTGTAGATGTGTTCCAGTGGATGGGATCAGCTGGGTGAAGCTGTAGGATTTTAAATTTCAGTCTGTCTGAAGGCGCCAAGCTCCTTTCCAGGGAGAAGGGAGGAGGGGGTGATTCTTTCCCATACTGGTGATGTAACTTCCCCATGAGGCAGTTGCTTAGGGATCTACATAATAACTATTATCCTGTTCAAATAAGAGACTGTAGAAAGCTCACTGGTGATTAAAAGATAATTTTGTAATTTTTCATGGCTTGTCTTTGTTTTGCAATAAAGATGTTTGCTTATCGCCAGGTGCATAAAAATCATTTACTTAATCTCTATTTCATTCCATTAATTTTTTTCTTTCTTGCATGCATGTAGCTATAGCCTGTCAGTTGCTAGCAGTCCAGTTTTTAATAAATGCAGCAACCTGTATCCAGTGATTAAATTCTGAACTGATCAACCAAAATGTTGGAACTAGGCTGCTCGTGCCAAAATAAGTGGCTTTTGTGATTTGGGGCATTATAGTATTTGCATTAATATGATTTGAAGTTGTTAATAGTTTCCTTCAGAGACTGGATTTTACCGAGTCAAATGTTTGTTGCTGCTAGAAACCTGACTTTGTTGAAGGAAATTGAAGGAGTGAGCCTATAAAAGATGTAATTTTATTTTTTAGGTGCATGAAGGTGTTGGACCTCTAATACTGTCGCTTTTGTGAGTTGTTTGAGTAGCCACTGCATTTTCCATAGAGTTGTAAGATGCTGTAGGCGTGCAATGTCTCAGCTGTATAGTGGATTAATGGAACAAGTATCATCAAAAGAAAACAAAAATTTTTTAATTTGGTTTTGAAAATAATGTCTGGACACTTTCAATTCAGGCCGATATTGCACCAGAGTTTTGTTTCTGAAAAGTGGCTGAAAGACCTTAGTGTAACATAAATGCGCAGAGGACGAGAGAAACCGCAACTCATTCCATTAAGTGGTGGTAATATCTTGCTTTATTTGCAAGGCTTTCTTGGTTGCTGCCTTTTTACACTTTTCTGAAGGCTAACAGCACTGTGGCTTTCAGATGGGTGTTCAGCTTCTGTCACTCTAATGCATATATGTATTGGGAAGTCAGCTGAAAATTCTGCGGACTTGTTGCTTAGGCATCCAGATGGAAGGTCACTTTGAGAAATGGAAACCTTGTTGTCCTTATGTGTGGTAGCTTCACCAGGATGGCATTTGGTGAAGGGAGGGTGCTGTTTGCTTGGTTGTGGGGTTTTTTTTTTGGGGTTTTTTTGTGGTTTTTTTTTTGGTTTTTTTGGGAGACCCTCACAGGGGTCCTCCACCTGAAGATGAAATAGGACAGAGGGTTGATACATCGTTGTATGTGATGCGTTATATACAGGATTAAAGAAACTGGCAGTGTTTGGGGTTACTGCTACTGATTCCTTTAAAGAAAGCAGTAGCCTTAAGTTCAGTGATGAATTAAGGTTCATTGAAATGGGAATGAGGAAGAAACACAGTGATTACTATTGAAATAAGTTAAGACTGATTTTTACAGTTTTTTCTAAAACTGCTGAGGTCTGGCCATGAGCCTTAAAGGTATTTGGGAACTAAGCGCACTAAAATACGTTATGTGTAAATGTAAAATGTGTAAATTCAAATTGGGATCGTTTGGACTTGTGCAAAACCAGTACTATAGTCACAGTGACAGTAACGAAATTTTAGTTTACTTCCAAGTGTAATAGGAACCCCTAAAATAAGCCTGGCACTTTAGGCACAAATGCGATACAAATAAGGCATCTTGTAATTTCTTCCTCTTACACAATTGGACGTAGAAAGCAGAAGTCTTGAGAGTGTGACTTGTTAACAACGTTGCAAGCTTCAAGGCTGATCCCTGGGGTCTGTATTGAATACCTAAGTGCATCACATCACTGTATCATAAATAAATTCGTATCATGTTTTAAAAAGGTTCTGCAGAGATAGGAAAAAGTGTACTTGTACACTATTCAGGGCACTGCAGTTTTAAGTATGTTTTCTGCATTGTAGGAGCAAAGTGAAGTTTGCCTTACTATTTTGCTGTGATAAATAAAACTTGTGTTTCTGACTGGATTAATTTTTTTCCTATGACATCATTTATTTGTTTCGCATATTGCTAGTCCATTACAAGCTGTCACCTCAGGTTTTTTTTTTTTTTGAGTCTTGAGGTACTTTCCACTTAATCTACAGGCTGATTGATCTGCTTGAGTAGAGATTTACAAAAATTAAGTCCTTACAGAACCATATTTCTTAAATATGCCTTACTTGTCTTAAAAGTCACATTGCTTTATGAAATATTGTAGAGAATCTTCTGATCACGTCACCCTAACTTCAAAGGAGTTTGCAGAAGTTCGTATGTGTGTTATACTTTAGAAAGCATTTGGCACACCTTAATATTCTGTCAGTCAAAAAAAGACATTTTTTGGCATATTTATAAGGTTTTTTTCTTTAATTTTAGAGGAGATTTTGTTTCCATGTAAATATGTTGCATTATTATACAGCTTCAAGTTAGAAGCATACTGAAATCCATACAGATACGCAAGATCAGAAACTGAGCTCTTGCTTATTTTCCAGCATACAATTCTGTGTTATTTGTACTCAGAGAAATGTCATCTTTTCACCTGGCTTGAATTAAATCTTTCTTCTCAATGGTAGGTGAGGTGATATTTTTTTTCAGCAGTGCTATGTTCTGTGGCAAAAGATCTGCTAAAATATTTTACCATCACTGAAACGATTTTTCTTACGTCTTCTGGGATTGATATTTTTAAGCTTAAGATAAATGTCACTAGCATTACTAGTGTTTAAAATATTACTTTATAAATAAAAAAGCTGAGAAATCCACATGACATTTTTTCAGGTGTCTGAATCTATCACTTTTCTGGGTACTTCGGGTTGAGCTATGAGAGCACAATCTGAAGCCACTCATTCATGCAATGCTTGGTTTACTTTGCACCGCTATGTTGTTCTTGCCCAGCATACTGAGGGCTTGGGTGTTATTTTGTTTTGTTTGATTACTGAGAGTGGTGGGAGGAGGAGCGATGATTGGCTTGTCTTTCTGGTGCTTGGCTGCATTTCCTTTAATTTTTTTGTTCACTGCTTTTATTCATCAATGACAATTTATAAACAGTGCATGTTTCACAATGATTTCAGCCTGGAGTGCCAAACAACTGTATGATTTTGTTCCTTTGTTTGACAGCTATCTGGCACCAAGCCCTATGCACAATTGTAATGAATATTTTTGTCCAGTGTATGTGTGTATTCTTGATTTCATTTATTTTTTTGGTATTACATCAGAAAAGTACTTTCTGAGAAATGTGGTTCAAAAGGTACCTGGTAAAAAAACCCAACAACTTTGTAAACCTGTTAAACAAATTGAGTATAAACCTGGTCCTTCAGTATTTTGGAGTGGGAGTGAAGGGAGAGGGGCCAGAAGAGAAATAACTGCTGGTTTTCGTTGGTTCGGTGGCACGGTTGTAAACTATGAAAAGGAATATGGTTTGTTGGCAGAAGGAAGAGGCCCATGTGTTTCTCCAGTTGATAACCATTTTACATAGGATAGTTTGCTTATGTATAGACAAAAAATAGTGGGCTTCCAGCAGTATATTTAGAATAGAGTAAAGGTAAAGAAGAATTTTTTTTTAAGTATAGAGGATTTTCCATATCGATTTATCTAATTTTACCTACATAGAAGAAAATTTGGAGCACAAACGTCTTGAGTTCAAGATACTGACTTGAGCTGTCTCTTTTGTGCTTGGCTGACATTCTGCAGTACGAAGGAGGCAAGCTTCCCTGTTGATTGTACTCCTCCGAGTTTGTTTTGTGTGCCTTCCCCTCTTCCCCCAGCACAGACGCAGCTTGGTCTCATGATAGAGATATAGTGCAAATGCCAGTAAACCAATGTGAAATAAAACACCAAATTGAAAGTTATCTGGGCCCTGGTAAGTATTTTTTTCTTCTTTTAACCTGTGCTCTAAAGCATCATTATTCCCTTGATAATCAATTCCAGCACTGCTATTGAACTGAAAGGTATGGTTTTAAAGTTGTCACTGCTCTTCTATTCAATTTATCCTATTTTCTTGATGGTACTTTTATGTTGCTTTCTTGTTTGTTAATGCAACACAGTTATGTGTCATTGGTCCAATTTATTTCTTTTAAAAACTGTCAAAACATCAGAAGTAGGACATAATGTAAACTTCAGTTTACACTAAAATAATCAGCAGAATCATCTGTTCTTAAATTTATAGAGTATAATTTTACTGCACTTTTACTGTGTGGTAAAACCAGTATTTTTGTCCCTTGAATTCACCCATCTGGGTCAGTACACTGCTTCACCTTAGCACTTCCATCAGGCTCACACTCAGCTGCAACTTTGGGATTTTTCCTGTCTTTACCTGGCTTGTCTGTCTTCCTTGGTCTGTTGACTTTCTTGACTGTTTTAGGAAAGGCCATTTTTTGTGGTTTTGTGCAGATGTGTTGCTCTTTGTAAATATATTTTCTTTTTGTTTCCTTCATCTTAAATACAAAGAAAATGAAGTTTTAAATGTTTGTTACTTAAAGTATGGCACTTACTTGGCTGTAACACCTGACTTGAAATTTAGAGCATATCATTCTTCACATTTGCTCTGTTTTCTTCATGGTTCTTTGTGCACGTGTTACTGGCCAGTGCTATCGGTAGGATACCATGGTAGATGAATTTTTCTTCTATTTCAGTGTGGGTCTTTTTGCTTGTTTGTGAGACATTTGTACATTCAAAACTGGTATCTTCTAAGTGGTCTTTAAGTGCAGATTCTGAACAGGGGTGCTGTGTAGTGGACAGTAAGTGTTCTTCACAGGACAGATTACTGTCTGCTTGATTTAGAAGGTTAAAACTGTTTGTTCTCATACTGCGATGGAGGCATAGTAATGCATTCTCTGATCCTCTGTTAGGAGAGCTAGAAGTTCTGGTGAATGGATAAGAGGATAGTTAGAGCCACTATAGGAAAATATGTTTTAAGGTGGAAAAACAATCCTTTATTGATGGCCAACTTCTAAACAAACCTGCAAGGCTATGGCTTAGTTACACTGGAGGAAGGAATATGAGCCAAATGTTAAAACATCCTTCAGTTAGACTCTGAAAGAATGAGTTTGAATGCAAAATTAGTTAAAATCTGCTTATTTCAATGTTAGGCCAACAGCATGGGTTCAGACATGCTGAAGGGGAATGTTGTAGTTTTCCACTGCAAAAAGCAAATTCACATACACATTTTTAGTGTCCAGTAGTTTGTTATTTAAAACAAGTCCCTTTTACTGAAGCTTCCGAGATGTGTGGGGATGCTTTTCAGAACGCTTGATCCCTTGTAGCGTGTACCATGCTGCTCAAGGCAAGAATCTTTAGTTGTCACAGTCATCTTGCCACACATGATGAATCACTTTGCCTAAAGATTTTCTGCCCACAAAGCCTCTGGGATAGCTCTGTCTCCCTAAGGATGCTCTGTTCGACTAGCCATCTGAGCTTACTCTGCTGTGACCAGTTTAGAAAGTACTAAATAAAATTTTTTTCTACTTTTTATTTCTGCTTCTAAGTAACAAAATGGGTCATGTCATATAAATACATATGTAGAGGTCACTGCTGACCAAAATCAGAAATGAGGCACAAAAAGAACTAGTTGGGCTTTAAAAGACAGTATCACTTTAAACTTTTGTTTGAAGTTTTTTTTTTTAATTATTTATTATTTAATTTGTTGCAAGATTCATGTCAAGTGATTGCAATGCAGGTTACTGTACAAAATGTGTTTCCTGGGTTTTTTTTTCTTTTTCTTTTTTTTTTTTTTTTTGTTTTTTTTTATTGAAAATANTTCTTTTTTTTTTTTTTTTTTTTTCTCTCTTTATTGCTAGAAAACTGATGTGTATAATGAGTTTCATAGCTTTGCTGATTGTGTCTCTCTCTGGATACGTTCTTTGGTTGTATTGGCCTTTAAGACAGGATTAGAGGGAGTCGGTAATAAAACCTGAAGTTTCAAGATACTGAGTAGATATCTGGTCAACTGTCTCCTTTCAGGGGTCCATAAATTTGCTATGTGGAGCCTGGGGGACCACCCTACGAAGAACATGTAGAAAAATATATATCTAAATGTTTTTAGGATTTAATGCAATTCATGCTTTCTAAATAGTGCAAAATTTGTAGCAGGTAAACTTAAGTTCATATCCCGTTGTTCAGTTTTCAAATTCAGCGGTCTAAAATGATGTGCATTGACCATTTTGTTGTGGCAAAATGCATCTTTACCATTTTTTCAAATTTATAGAAGTAGAATGTCATCAGTAAGACATAGAAGTGACAAACTACAGCAAGTAATTTTTA